>PVJC01029114.1:0-22109 GCA_004026665.1 Murina feae | reverse complement strand
ATATATATATATATATATATATATTCCTAAAGTTTAAATGTTGATTTTCATGTGTAGAAATTTAATTTACTTCCTGGAATTTACTTTGCCTTAACTTTTTTCGGCCTCTTCTTAGGAACTCAGCTCTCAGGGAGAGATTCTTAATCCCCCTCTCATCTAAATCCTGATTTCTTACAAGACAACTTAGTACCTGAGGTTCCCCAATTGCTCCAGCCCTCACTGACTTTCTTTCTCCTCCCTGGACTCCTAAGATACCATTCATTGGATTTGATTTAATTATTGCCTAATCAGGGATTATAAAACCCACAGACCTTCAGTGGCAGGAAGTTAACCCAAATGAGTCAAGTGGAACTAAACTAAGACAACAGAAAGTATAGAGGATGGAGCAGTTAACCAGCAATGGATTGTGGGCCCAGACTTGCTAATCATTTGAAATTATAGAAATATTAGTATTGCTAGGAATCTGTATTTCATCTAATCATTCTATAATTTCTAATCACTACTTGTCTCCTAAATAAAAACTGAAGCCATCCAAGTATAGAGATCCTGCTTGGTATCTACCGCAGATCCAATTTTAAGAAAAAGCACAAAACTGCTCCAGAAATTCCGCCGCATGCTGGCTGGCAGATCTTATCACTACACGTTTGAGCACACAGCTATTACCACAGTCCAATATAGAGGAGACATTTAAAAGATAATTCCACATGTCAATGTAACCAGTTTTATATCCAGCCAAACACATGGCTGGAAGATGGCAAATGGACAGAAACCTTATTCCAACGTCCACGTCATCTCAATATCTAACAGGCCAGGTTGCAGTAGGTTATACATACAATAGCATCGGTCTATGTGCTACAGCGAGCATTTGCTGCACTCTCAGATACGCATCCCTCCATATCACATATATGCACCCCCATTTTCTTCCAGGGGGTGCAAACATGATTGTAAGTCCATTTCAAGCATGCGTATAGCTATTTCATTTCCAGAGCCAACTCCTTTGTACCTAACTTATCGCTTTCCTTTTACACCCAGTCAAGTCCTGTATGGCTCATTGTCATGGTTAAATTGACTCAGACTAGGAACTGGGGTTGTCCTAGAATACCCTTGAATAGGGTACTTAATTTCTCTGAACCTCTTCTTTTCCATCTGTAAATTAGAGTAAATCAATTCCAATCTCACAATATAATACAAGGGTAATAAATCTACCCAGGTAGCTGAGTTGTTTAGGAGATCAAATAAGATTGAGATTAAACCTGTAAAGCTATCTATAAATGTAGGTATAACAAAATAAATTTGAAGGTAGGAAAACACTTGGAAAATGTACACCGTCACTCAAATAGTATTAATTATTGGTTTTAGGGCTCTTTTGGTCTGTTATTCATTTGTCTGTCAGCACTCCAGACCAAGCGGGGAAATTTCCAATCGAATTTGCTTTCTCACTGATACATTGAATGGTTCTTTCCTTTGAGGCCAACCTATCTTCCACAATACCTATCTCGAGGAGGGATCTGGGCACCTGTACTGAATGGAGCCAAATCATATCCATAGAAAGATAGCAGATAATTCCCAATAATGTTCCAAGACCTTGCACAAAGTGAACATGGAGAAATTTTCAAAGTCAACTTTTGAATGTATCTCTTTATTCATGCCTGCCTATGGCTTCCTGTCTAGTCCTTGTGTGTCTCTGTATGGATCACAGTGTGTATGTAAATCCTTAACTACCTTCATTGTGGGCAAGTCTATGTGCTTAGAGCTGTGTCTATACAAGTCAGCTTTACTATGTGTATCTATGTTGTCTGTCTTCGTGTGTTGCAAATCTTTCCATACCTATATCTGTGTATACCTGAGTGCAGTGGTGTATATGCCTATGTCCTATGTTGGGAATACACATGTGCCTATGCCAGTGAACGGCTGGGAACATGACTGCGTCTGAAGGGTGTAGCTGGGGCTCCATAGCATCTGTATGTCTCTGACCATATTTGTGTGTCTATGTCAGTGATGGGTGGATCTATGTCAATCAAATTATCTTTGAACGATATATATGTGCCTGAGTTTTTAATGTAACAACAGAAGGATTGAAAAACTTTTCTGTGATCCAGCAATGCTCCTCAAAACTATTCCCTGTTGCTATCAAACAGATCCTCCAGGAAGCACATTGTTTAGAACTTGGCTGTGAAACAGACCCACTTGGGTGCTTTTAAAACCATCCTGATGGCCCTAACCAGTTTGGCTTGGTAGATAGAGTGGCGGCCTGTGGACTGAAAGATCCCAGGTTCAATTCCAGTCAAGGGCATATACCTTGGTTGCGGGCACATCTCTAGTAGAAGGTATGCAGGAGGCAGCTGATCAATGTTTCTCTCATCAATGTTTCTAACTCTCTATCTCTGTCCCTTCCTCTCTGTAAAAAGTCAGCAGCCTTGAACAGACTATCATCCTACAGCTGGAAGGCTGGGGATGGTTGGGGGGGAATTAAGAGATCAACTGAAAGACTTGCATGCATAGGAGCATAATCAATGGACACAAGAAACTGGGGGTTAGGGAGGAGGGGGGGAAGGGCTAGGGGAAAAAATGGAGATCTATCTATCATTTGTTGTAATACTTATATATCACTTGTTGTAATACTTTAAGCAATAAAAAAAAATTAAAAAAAATAAAATAAAATAAAATATAAAAAGTCAATAAAAATTTAAAAAACAAAAACCATCCTGATGATATCACCCTACTGCTACCAAGTTTTAATTATTCTTTCCTGGAATGAGGTCCAGGCACCTGAAATCTTTTAAACCTATCCCCTTCTCCCCTACTTCCAGGTACAAAGCCAGATTTGAGAACCATCATTCCAGAGAAAAGGCTGAAATTCTTCATGGACAGTATCAGTGTGTGTCCACTATGTATGTCTTTACTTATATAACAGTGGAGGAGAAAAGAGTATTTAAATCTTAGGCAGAAAAGGATCGATCCCCTCCTTTCCTGCCATGGGGGGAGGTGCCCCACCAGACTGGAGCCTGTGAGACTACAATCCTAGACAGACCTGTGACAATAACTGCAGGGAAGACACCCTTCCCAGCCCCCCTCTCTTTCATGCAGCACTTGTTTGCTCCTATTTATAGCTTTGTGTAATTAATATGACAAAGTATTTTTTTACTTTACATATAAACTCTTCTTGTATACCATGGGCCTTTGGCAAACAAAAAGAGGATTTATTAGTATAATAAAACAAGCACTACATAAAAATTTAAATGCATGTTATGGAGCATTCTTTATAGAGTAATGAAAAGATGAAGGACAGTAAATAGAACAAAATTGATAGCCTGAAGGATGGGGAACTAAGGAGAGAGGATCTAAAATAAAGAAGAAATAAAACCGTAGATGTATAACCCTGGAAGGTAGAGCCTCTTTTAGCCCCAAAATATCCTTGCACAAATTAAAAGCTCACTTTTCTCTAGGAGTCAGCCTTATTGACCTCTTCAGCATCTTCCTATTTTCAGTGGACATCCTAAAAGCCTGTCAGAGGTCCAGCAAGCCTTCTTCCCAACCTGGAACTCTCACACTTAGAGAAATTCTCCATGATTTGCCTCTGCCACCCATAAACAAGAACTCAGGTGGACAGCCCCGAGGGAAACCAGGTTTACAAACATTCTTCAGACCCACCGCTGCATTATGCTAAGAGAAACAGTAAAGTGGTGAATGAATGTGTGTGGAATAAAGGAACGTTAATACAAAATGTTTAACAAAATGAGCATCTCAGGGCTGTCCCAAAGGAAGCACATGCAGAGCAACAAAGGAAAGCTTTGTAACATGAGCACAGTTATCACCACAGGGACATGTCTTAGGGACAAAATATTTACGGAAACTCACAAGGAAGATGTTATTTCTGATTGTTTCAATGGATCTCCTCAACTACCTAATGAGACAAGTATAATTATTATCCCAATTTCACCGATGAGAAA
This sequence comes from Murina feae, assembly GCA_004026665.1. Taxonomy (NCBI): domain Eukaryota; kingdom Metazoa; phylum Chordata; class Mammalia; order Chiroptera; family Vespertilionidae; genus Murina; species Murina feae. Next base: position 18,159 of record PVJC01029114.1, on the reverse strand, counting down.
ACCAAATCCCAAGAGGTCAAATAACATAACCAAGGTCTGAGAACATGTAATTGGGGAAGCCCGAATTCTAGTTCAGATCATAGTACTGCCAGAGGAATACACGAGGGGGAGTCCTCTGTTGTTTGTAAGAGAGGGGGTTTAGGGCACTGGCTCCTGAGGGTTCACCCCAGCTCTAAAGGGAGATGGGGCCTCTCACAGGAGACCCCTGCCCCTGTGGCAGAGAAAATGGAGCAAGCGAGAGAGTGGGTCCAGGAGGCGGTGTGTGTGTGAGAGAGGGAGCAGCCCTCCTTCCCTCATTAAAGCTTCCATGGGGAGGGGGCATTAACCCCCAGCTCAGGGCTCATCCCCAGCCAGGTGGCAGCTGCCCATGCAGCCCCGCACTGCAGCTCCAAAGCAGGAGCACCTTCACCTCTGGACCATCCACCCCTCTATTTGGAGACCTGCCAGTGGCACAGCTTATGTCTCCCCTGAACCACAGTATGGGCTCGCTTCTCCCATCCCGTGGCTGCCGTGTGTGTGCCCCAAGATTGATCCAGGCCGCAGCCTCAGGGCTGGCTGGTTGCTTCCACCCCCGCGGTTGCCACCTGGATCGCGGGGCTCACACACGGAAGCTTAGCCTCCATGTGTGTGCCCCGCCATCGATCCAGGCCACAGCCTAGAGGCGGCTGGCTGCTCCTGCCCTCAGCTGCTGCCTGGATCCCGGGGCAGAGGTCTTCAGTCTGCCCTGCTGGGCCACAGTCTGTGGTTTCTCCTGGGGCTCCGGTCTCCGCCATCTTGGCTGGGCTAATTTGTATACAGTCGCTTTGATTGGCTGGTGGGCGTGGCTTAGGCATCCCGAAGAAATTGTCAATTTTAATATTATGCTATTAGAGTGTGTATCTAATCTAATAAAAGAGTAATATGCAAATTAACCATCACTCCAAGACACCTAAACCACGCCCACCAGCCAATCAGAGCGGCTGTATGCAAATTAACCCAGCCAAGATGGCAGCTGGCAGCCACGGAACTGGAACAAGCAGGAGGCTTGCCCTGGCGATGCAGGAAGCTAAGGTTCCTGTCTGCCTAGGCCAGCTGTGGCCTCTGCTTCAGGCAACAAAATTTCAATTATAGAAGATAAATAAACCCCAGAGACCTGCTTCCAGCCTTGGGCTCAAGGAAACGCTGGGAGCCTGGGTTGTCAGGGGCAACCTGACCTGGGTTCTGGTTAAAGCAACAAAATTTCAACTTCAAAGTTAAATAAATTCTAGCCAGCCTTGCTGCAAACAGCCATCAGCCACTCACCCAGGCTGGCCAGGTACCCCAGCAGGGATCCCCTGAAGGGTATGTGGCCAGCCTGCAAATAGCCATCAGCCCCTCACTCAGGCTGGCCAGGCACGCCAGCAGGTGGACATCCCCTGAGGGGTCCCAGACTGCGAGAGGGCACAGGCCGGGCTGAGGGACCTCTCCAAGTGCACTAATGTTTGTGCACCGGGCCTCTAGTATATATATATATTCTTATATTCTTTTAGGGCCCAGGAAAACTTTTAAAAAAAATATTTATTGATTTCAGAGAGGAAGGGAGAGGAAGAGAGAGATAGAAACATCAATGATGAGAGCGAATCATTAATCAGCTGCCTCCTGCACACCCCCTACTGGGAACCAAGCCCACAACCCAGGCATGTGGGTTCAATAAGAATTGAACCTGAGACTCTTCAGTCCACAGGCCAACACTCTATTCACTAAGCCACACCTGCCAGGGCAAGCAACCCCATTCCTGACAATAAACCAATGGTTAGGAAAGATGGCATAACAGCAAACAGAATAAAAGAAAGTATCAACTCAATGACATGTTCCTAAAAAGCTCTGTGCAAGCTTAGTCTTTGCAACTAAAATTTTATTTCAAATGCAGGAGGGATGCATATAACTTAACACAGCAATTATAATTGTAAAGAGAAAACTGCTTCTAGCTCATTAGCATGCAGCTATAGTGTATACTGTATACCATCTTTGTTTTTTTCTTTTGCACATTTTTTGTTAGAGGGTAGAACAAAGACCTACTTCAAATCAAGCATCTTCAGAAATATTGGGGGCTACTCTTAGAAACATAGCTCTCTAGTTTGCTATGTCTAGTTTCCTAAAAGTCAAAACACTAGCCCTAGCTGATTTGGCTCAATGGATAGAGTGTCAGCCTGAGGACTGAAGAGTCCCAGGTTTGATTCCAGTCAAGGGCACATGCCCGGGCTGTGGGCTTGGTCCCCATTGGGGGGCATGCAGGAGGCAGCCGATCAATGATTCTCTCTCATCATTGATGTTTCTATCTCTCCCTTCCTCTCCCTTCCTCTCTGAAATCAATAAAAATATATTTAAAAAATAAAAAGACAAAACTCAAGCACTCTGGTAACATTCACAGAAAGATTCTTACTTTCTTGAAACACAATTTGAGAATCATAAATTGGAGAAATGAAAGAGAAAAGTGATGACAATTAAGAACAAAAGAAGCTGAAGTGTGTCTCAGACAGCTGCCACAAGCCATGTGGAGGAAGGTGGTTGCAGAATCTTTCAGGACTCTTCTACGCTTCCTGCAGACTCTTCCCTACCCTCCCAAGATGGCACTTCACAGAACGCCAAAGCACAGCTAAGGGCTTCTTCCTTCACATCTGCCCTCTATTAGAAATTACAGTATCTCCAAACACTTCCTAGCAGATGTCTCCTCATTTTTTTTTTGGTCTAAAAGTAGGTCACCTGAATGCCCCTCAATGCAAGGAAAGCCTGGAAAGTAAATATCTGGCAAAGGGTAAGAGAATTATAACCATATCCCCTTAAAAATTCATCTCTGTTGGCAAATGATTCCGAGGGAAAGAGCGAAGAATGACCGCAGGGTAGTCAGCTACCTGGATTCATTTCAAGTTGCAAACCTGGGCTTCAGAAGCAGAGGCTGGAGAGGGTTAAAAGGCTTGAGGAAGGAAGGCCCTGGTCAGTCAATAGCAGCTCCTTTCCTGTGTCCTAGCAATGTACACACACACACCCCACCCCCGCAAGAGCGGTAACAGAGCAGGGAGCCATGGGAGAGCTGACCCTTTCAAAGGCAGCCCAGGATTCTTTGCTTACAGTGAAAGTGCCCCTGGGGAGTGGAGTGGAAGCAGCAGCTTCCGGCCTTGCCCTCCAAGGCATAATGGGCACTCTGGCTGCTCTTTAAGAGCCTGAGAAAAGTATTCAATGCAAAGAAAATGGAATCTTGAAAAGCTTCCCTGTCAAATGCTATCTGAGCATGTATTTCTAAACACAGTGTAACCACTCCATCCAAACAAGTGCAGGCAGAGCCTACACAGGCCTGCCCACTGTCAGCAGGAGAGATGGGCTTCAGAAGGGAGGGGGGTTCGTGGGAGCCACATGTGAAGTCTCCCTTTGAGTGGCTGTGGGGCTTTAAGGACAAGCTGGTGTTTAAACATGGGACATCGGGAGAAGAGTGAACGAGAGGAAGGGGCCTGGATAGAGTGAAAGGAGGAAAGGAAATGTGCAGGGACTTGCTAGTGAGCTGTTGTCCCCATTCGGTATGAAATCCGACTCGTTAATGCCCAAGTCGGACAGTAAAATACCCCATCCTCAGGGCTGTACACAGGTTTTAAAGTTTCTCCCATAAGGATTTCCATAACGGCAATTTCATATCATTCTCACCATGGCCAAGAGATGAGACAGCTTTCATCACTCTCCTCTAAAAAGACAGTGTCCCCAAGACGCACAATGTGACTCTCCCAGAGATGGCTAATCTGGGACTAACACCCACATCTCTTGCGTCCCAGACCTGTGCTCTTCCGCTAAGGGAGAGATAGCAAACAGCCCTCTGCCAGACCAGGCCCATCACCTACAATTGCAAACAAAAGTGTGGTGTGGTGGAGTTCTTTGCGTGGGGGCAGAGGGGGCCCAGCCATGTCCACTCTATAGCTACTTCCGAGCTACAACAGCAGAGTTCATTGTGACAGAAACCAACCATGTGGCCCAAGGAGCCTAAAATGTTTACTAACTGGCACTTTAAGAAAAAGTGTGGTTCCTGCTATGAACCCACCCTTCTCCTCCAAGGTCATTACGTGGCCCCTTTAATCTAGAGGTCCACTTCTGATCATGCCTTAAGGGGTGTTTTGAGGCAGAACAATTTGCTCTGTTACAACAACAACAACAATTTTAATATTTTTATTGATTTCAGAAAAGAGGGGCGAGGGAGAGATAGATAGAAACACCAGTGATGAGAGAGAATCATTGATCAGCTGCCTCCTGCACGCCCCCTACTGGGGATGGAGCCCACAACCTGGGCATGTGCCCTGACCAGAATTGAACCGTGACCTCCATGTTCATAGGTCAACGGTCAATCACAGAGCCACGTGCTGGCCAGGCAGAACAACTTTAAAATTTTTCACTATACTAGACCTCTTCTGTGGAGGCGAGGACACGTTTGTAGACTTGTCTTTAAGTTTCTCCAGGCTCAGCTCATGAAATGAGCGAGTGCTCACTATACCCAAGGTACAGTTTTAACTGCTTACATTTTCAGGAAAACAATTATGGCTCAAAAAAAATAAACCACAAAACAAAACTTCTAAACCACATATATGACTTAGGATTCACATATCTGAATCTAGTACCCTCCTACACCCACCCCTCACCTCCATCTTCCCAGCCTAGCTCTTAGTTTAGTCCAATACCTCCCCCCCACCCCCCCATTCATCCTGTGAGGTAGCTGCTGGTCTCTTGCTCAGGACAATTTCATTTTCTCATCCCACCCAGCTGTGTAAGGGGAGGCCTCATGCCTTGAACCACAGATTCAAGTACTTTATCTCCAAGGGCCCCAGGTAGCCCTCCTCACTGGGGAGCCAGAGGAAGAGGAGTGAAAACAGAAAGGGGGGACTTTCCCCCAAATTATATTCTGACTATGACGTTTTCATCTGTTTCCCACCAGACTGCTACAGTGAAAGGAGACTTGCCCAATCGTCCACCCTGGTCCCTCTCTAACACAGCGCCCAGTGCATGTCTGACACACAGTAGAAACATGTTGAAAAACGAATACAATTAATCAGATGTAGGCCCTGCCAAAGACCTAGCAGGATACATTTTGTCTCCAATACATAATTTTGTCAACAATTATGACCATTGTGCCCAACGGTATTGCTTTTTCTTTGGAGAAAGCTTAGGCTGGAATTTAACACCTAAGTCCTGGTTCCAAGCAGCCCAGCAGAGGACGAACCCGAGCACAGGACGAACCCGACTGCGGGGCCACGAAGCCCTGGAAAGACACGGTTTTCTGCCCTCTCTTCATGCAGCCAACACCCCTTTCAGTAAGTTCTCATTCTCAGAGAGCAGACTTCCCTGAAACCGAAACCTAGATCAAAATGCAATTTCCTTACATTTAAATTAAATTCCCTTCCCTTGCATTTTTTTCATGCTTTTTTGTTTGTTGTTTGTTTTCTAAGTACAGGCAAACATTTTACAGCATAAGGACACATCCGGTCCCACTTGCATGCAATGTCAAGTGAGGCTGCGCACTGAGATGTTTCCTCTTACCTGGTATCGGGTAGCACCGCAAAGGATTTGTCCCCTGTCTTTGCTGAGATGCCACAGCGGAAAAGCAGGCAAACAAGTATTTAATCCACAAAGCAGGACTACTAAGTGGCCGGGTCCCTCAAGTGAAATGGTCAACTGAGCTACCGGGGCAGCTACTGCCCTGGAAATCAGCTTACGTACAAATTATCAGTGAGAGCCAGCCTGCCTTAAATTAACCTGCACGTGGCCCTGAATAGACACACATGCACTGCATCATCACCTGTCTTTTTGGGGATCAAGTCTAGGTTCTCATCCTAATTACCAAAGGCAAGTTAGGTCCATGGGTCTCAATTTTAAGAGCACCTTCCTTACGAGTGGAAGATTTGTGGTCAGATAGCTACATGTGGGCTCAGTGTATGTAATATGGGAGTATATGTATATGTATATGTATATGTATATGTATGTGTATGTGTATGTGTATGTGTATGTGTATGTGTATATATGGGAGAAAAAATAATCATGTGGATGCCATTAAACTGAACCTAACTTGAATATTCGATAACAGATTGTAGAAAAGTGACTTATTGCCCATCTAACAGTAATTTTTTAAAAAGTAGGAATATCTAGATCCATAGTCCCCAATCCCGGCTGCCAATTAGATTCATCTGAAGACTTTTAACCATTCCCAGACTAATGGGAAGAGAATCTCTGCAAGTGCGGGTATTGTTTCCCAAGTTCCTCAACTGAGTGTAATGTGCCTCCCATGTTGAAAAACACTCTGTTATATAGCAACTTGAAAAATATGTCTATGAGTTTGGAAACAATATGAGCATTATCATTCCATTTTGTGCCAAAAATCAAACCACTTGATTGTGAATGTATATTTTTAAATAAGCAAAGAAAAAAACTGAAATATGGCAAAACGTTATAAGGATGAGTTCTTAAGGCTACTAGTGTCTATTACGTTACTTCATAGTGCGTTAGATATGATAGTACTATGTCATGTTTTAAAGAAAATAATTTAAAGCTGTGAAAAACACACTAAACTTAACACCAGATACTTTTTGAAAGGGGGACAATTTTTAGTTTTTACACTTCAGTGTATTCTTTGTGTACTTTTAAATTTAATAACACACTCATTTCTTTTCTCTCATCTTTTCTTCTCCCCCCTCCTCCTCTTCTCCCCACCCCAGCTAAGGTTTATATAAGAACAGACAATCTGTGAGCATCTACTATCCCATAAGCAAAAGTGAGAAGCTGGATTTTCCTCTTTCTCTGCTGCCTCAGGCTGAGAAATCTCCGGACTTTTTCTTGGCTGTTGTGAATAATGACATAGCAGCATCCCCAGTTATGAGAGTAAGAAGAGAAGAGCCAGCAGAGAGAAGGGGACTCGGAGCATTTTCTCCCAGAAAGTCCCTCTCACAGCCCAGAAAAAGACCCCCAATATAGGGATCACATTTGCACTTGCCCCTCAAAGATTTCAGCTTCACTAATTTTCATGCCACTCACTCACATTTTGCAGACAGAATTCTATAACCCATTCCTGAGAGGACGAGAGGGGAGAACTAAACCTATGAGTTAAAGTTGGAACAGTAGTATCTCAAGAATTTGTACGCTATTTAAAAGGGGAATAAAGTAGATGTTAAGTAAAAGTATGCAAATAAAATAAACATCAGTTCTTTCAAGCTGAACACTTGACTGAACACCTTTTTTATTCTTGAGTGAGGTGTACTGGTGTCCTGAACCCAGTGCTGGCTGTAAACTGGCCCACCATTTCAGAGTGGTAGACGATAGCATGTAACAAGGGCACTCCAAATCAACACCCTGATTAAATGGATGGCACTAATAGTAAGAGTATTGCTACACGTCAGAGTCCAAGCAGATGGGATTATTTCTAACTGCCCTAACAGTAGTGGTCCATGGTGCTTTCCTAGAATTAGACATTTAAGCAGGAGGCCAGCAGAGAAGAAACAGCTGCAGTTGGAAGACCCTGATTCATGGCTAACAGTCAGCACAAGTCCAGGGCCCCTCCCTCCCATTCCGCCCTTCAGGACCCCAGGGTGCTGTCAGCTTCCCCTTTAAATAGGCTGCTGGATGCACAGTACATCTAATGACTCTTTGGAATCCAAATAGGATGATGAGCTGGAAAGAAGGCTGGATGGACTTGAATAGTTTTGCAACATTTAGAAATTAGACCTTGACAGTGCTGGACTAAGAGAGTGAGAGTTGGAGCCCTGAGCTCTGCATTTTAATAAACTCCTGTGATAATGATGGCATTCTAAAAATAATAATAATCAGATTACCTTTGGGGCCCTCTCTTGATACAATGGTTTGCTACCTACTTTTGCAGGTGGGTGGGTAAAAGTATGGGTTCTGTAACAATCATTTGTTTATATTTACATAACAGTCCTTTGAATACAGACTCCTTTTCATCATTCACATTTCAGCTAAAATATTCCTTCCTTAGAAGTATTTCCTCATCTTCCCAATCTAATATTTCTCTTTCCTGCACTCTTTTTCACATCAGTCTATTTATGAAATTAACATGACTTATCATCACCCAAAATTAATTATTCATTTCAGGTATTTGTGGTTTTAACTCCTCTCTTTGTCTAGCTAATCATCTATTATGTTAAACATTGTTAACATTTGTTTAATGAATGAGTGAGTGAATGTGCCAAGTACTTTTTACACATTGATTAATAATTGTGAATCGCTCTAGTTCTGAGAAGTAAAGTGACTTGCTCAAGGCTATTAATTTATTTAATAGCCCCATGAATAATACGATTGAACTTATTCTCTTTGGCCCCAAAGCCCATGCTCTTTCCAGCACAGCACAGTAACTCTGAGGATTGTCAGCTATATAGTTGCCGCACCCTTCTCCATCTACTGGTGAGACCAAGGTGCAGAATGGAGGGTGTTATTAACATCTGCGTGCTGTGTTCCTACCATATCCCTGAGTTTCTCCTTTTCCAGATCCAGCTCTCACAAAATATTAGACTTAGATCCAGGAATGGGGTCATCTATCTGGAGAAATAGCACAGTAATCAATTTACACAAAAAGGCCCTCATCTGTTTGGCTCAGTATATAGAGCGTCGGCCTGTATACCATAGGGTCCCTGATTAGATTCTGGTCAAGGGCATGTACCTTGGTTGCAGGCTCTTCCCCAGAACACGCCCTAAACCAATATTCCTATCTTTCCCTCCCTCTTCCACTCTCTCTAAAAACCAATGGAAAAATATCCTCGGGTGAGTATTTAAAAAAAAAAAAAGATACACAAAAAGGAAAACTACTTTTCATGTTATTTTAGAGGAACAAAATAAGCTCTTCCTTCACAACAGGTATGCACATACTAAGAACATATCTCTCCATGTGTTTGAGGTATCATCATGAATATAAGACTTTAGAGAAAAGAGATTTCACTAATAAACATGCTTTAAATACCCATTTTTAACAAATATATATTGTTTACTATTTATCCTACAAATCTCATCCTGTCACTTTCCTCCTGTGTCCTGACCCAAATAAGCCCCACTAGGATTGATAGCACTTTAGACAAAAATCTAGCAGTGTTTTGTTCCACTTCTTAACTGAGTTTCTGATTTACCAAAAATAAACTCTTCTCCTAGTCTTTCCAAGATTTTTAGTTCAAGATATGAACAAATATAGAAGTCAAACGGGTATTTTCCAACTCGGATAGTATTAAAATGCAGAAATAACTCAAGTCCAAAGTCCTCTGAGTTTTGGCTTAATAAATCGTACATGTTTCATGAACTGAAATTTTCTGCTTAAACATAGAACTTTGATTAATTCTTAAAGCAGCAGGAAAGTTATTCAATTAGTATAAGAAGATTCAAATTCAAATTGGAGGATTAATTTTCAGGGTTATGATATGAAAGATATGGTGATTAAGTTAGGAAGTGAAGGCAAAAACGTCTCTCAAACCTGAATGGAAAGAATTTCTGATTCAATTACTTGATTAAACTGCTCCAGGGAATGACATAAAATCATAACCCTTAACATAAGGTTGAATCATAGGGTAAACCCTGTGGATGATACACTAAATGCTATTATTATGGTTTGCCTTAATGTAATATAAAAATGCTATTATTATTTTAAAATGTGCACAAGTTTTAATAATAAGCTAAAGATGAGTACAACTAGCTAACGTTGCACTTTTCTGGCAATTACATTACAACTGAAAACATAGGGAAAGGTTCCAGCTTGGATAATCTGTGCATTTTTGCTGGAACTAAATTTGTTGTCTGGCTTAGACATCTACTGGACACTTGGATTTTGAAAAAGTTGGGGATGAGTAGGGATGGAGATCATTTTTTTCAGTAGATGACATTCTTCTCAAGGAATGGCAGGTGAAGGCCCTAGTTTACAGCTTCTTCCAAACCTAGAAGCCGTCATCCAACTCCATTCACCTATTAATCCCACCCCTGACTTCCTCTCTTTCTATCCTTCATATCTCTGCCCCCACCACCCAGGGCCCATCAACATTACTCTACTTGCTCTGCTTTCTTTCTTTTTAAACCAGAACATTGGGGGCCCATGATCTGGTTAAAAAACCTCTGAGAAGTTGTAGGAAAGGGAGGTAAGATGCAGATTCCAGGTTGGAGAGAGTTAGTGAAGATGATCTGGAGTCCGTTGGTGGCTGCTTGAAGGGGACTAGCCACTGTCATGCCAGGTGGGAGGTGGAGGAGAGTCACAGGCAGAGGGGCTGCAGGCTGGCAGGCCCAGCTGGCAAGAGGGAGGGAGCTGAGGACCATGGTGGTGCCTGGATTGCAGGAGCCACTGTCCCAATGACCCTCCCTCTTGGCTATTGGATGCTGCCACTGGCTGGTCCCACACCACACTCCTTTTCTCTTTGCTGCCTCCTCTCTGCCAGGAGCCTGTCTCCAGGTCTCTGGCAACTGTGTTCAGGCTATTGGTGTGTGCTTGTCCTCTCTGTTCCTGGGCTTGGGGGATTGACACCTTGATCTGACCCAGGACACAATTTGAGTGTCGAGCGCAGGGAACATCCCAGAGAAGGACAAAGGACAGCAGTAGGGCTTTTGTGTGCATGTGGGGGGAGGGGGAACTAATGTCAGATTCTGTGGTGGTGGTCGTGTGTGTGCGTGTGTGTGTGTGTGTGCGCATGTGTGTGTATGTGTGTGTGTGTTTGCTTGCCTGTCGAAAACCGAAATGCCTTCTAAAAAGTCTGTGCAGTCCTCAGAACCCTAATCACCATCCAGGGGTAGGCAGTGCCACTGTTGCAGAAAGACCAAAAAACTAAGCGAGGCTTTAAAGAGGTGGAGAAATCAGTTTTAATAACGCACGCGGTCTCCAGGGACAAAAATCCAAAATCCAGAGCAAGCGTAGCATGCGAGAACCCTGCTTTATAACTGCCCCTCGAGTTCATTGATTTGCAAATATACTCCCTCCCCTGAAAGGCCCTGAAGGGAGAATTCTTTTCATCTATCCTTCTCCCAGGTTCAGGGCTTTGTTTGGTTTAATGGCCTAGCATTCCTTGCAGAACCAGCCTTCCTCCTCACTGCCATTGGCTCTATAACCCTGTAAGACTGCAGAAATCATTTGGTCTGGCCCTGCCAAGGCAATGGGCTGAGTTCATTAAATGTTTGACCACATATCAGAGGCGAATTTTTAGGTTGATAATTTTGTATGGCCCGAGAATGATGTTATAAATATCTAAACAGCCCTTCGAAGAAAACATGATGCAGAAATATAAATAACAATGGGAATAAAATAAGAAAACATTCTGTTTCTAATATAACTTCCTTATACTTAAATCAATTATCTCAGAGAATATTCAATCCATGCATCTCTGATGGTACACCTTGAAGATAAAGTAATTGTTTCTCAACAAAAGTGAAAAATTGTAGGTGGTATCTAGGAAGAATGATTTATAACAGGTTGTATTTTCTGAGAATGGCTGCAACAGTTCCCCTCATCCCACAAGCTCTACCTCTCATATGACTTTGACACACCATTCTCTTAATCTGGGCAGACTGTGCTATGACAGAAGTGACAATATGCTGCTCCTGAGGTTAGATGACAGAAGACAATGCAAGTTCTGTCTGGTTCTCTTCAGACACTTGCTTTGGAGGTCAGCCACCATGTCATCAGGAGGAGGGACAGAGGCCCCAGGCTCTAGCCCCACCTGAGCCACAGCTGACAGCAAGGACCAAGCTGGCAGCCCTGTGATGGGTCTCCAAATGCCCAGCCCCCGAGAAGCTGCCCCTGTGAAACCATGAGAAACAGAGAACAGCTGAATCTGCCAGGTTTTGCCCAAAGGGCAGATTCCTGAGCAAAATAAATGAGTGTTATTTTAAACCACCAAGTCTGGAGCTGGCATGTAACACTGATGGAAAACGAATACACTTAATTCTCTTACATTCCTGTTTTTTAACAACCCGCTTTCCGAAAACAAATGCAAATGCAAGGGAAGGAGACTTTCATATCGGGTGACATTCTTTGACACGGCTTGAGCACAGCTAGTATTTCTTATCCATCCCAGTTTTCTTTACTTGGACCTATGTTTGAAAATGATCTGAAATGCAAGCAATAAATCACATATTGCAAGATATTAAAGAAAATTTTCAACCAGCCACTCATATACAAGACATAAATATCTCCAAAATGAGGTTTCAAATGGTCGTATGCAGTAGTTAAAAGGCAACTGTATGAATCAATTCTAGAACTCTTGTACTCCTCAGCCAGATGAAATATATAAAAAGGGACTGGCAAGTGGAAAGAAGGGAGGCTTTTGTAAAAAAATATTTGAGAAGAGTTTTTCTTCAGAAAGAGCTCATGTTGTGCTCCGAATCACCTACCACTTTGAAGGAAGGCGTGGGGTGTCCTGATTGCTTCCTCTCTCCCCTCATGAAAGAGATAACCCTGGGCCCACCAGTCAATAGGAACACTCTGTGGCTGCTGTAACTCACATCAAGAACAGAAGGAGAGTTCAAGAGGTGGTACTTTGTGAAACATCCAGAGGAGGGTGTTGCTTTGCAATCAGCCTACTTCTGAGAGTTGGTCAGAACGAGGGATGTGCGGGTACTTCCTTCAGGTAGATGGAGGCCAGCCATAAAGAGGAGAACCAGCCTTGCTGTGCTCAGAATGGGTCTTGTCCGGTGGAGTCACCACAGGGATGCAGAAAATACGCTGTACATCGGAGCCAAAATGTTGTATTTTGAATACAAAATAATAGTGAACGTAAATGTCATTGAGAAATAAAATGTAAAGTTCTTTATACAAAAAGAATTACTGATGAACACAAATTTTCAATATTTAATCCACTTGTTTTAGAGAAATAAAACATTTTCTTTTTTAAAAAAAAAAAAACAAAACAACTAAGGGGTGCTTTGTATTTTAAAGGATCAGTTAATTTTAAGACGATGCACCTGCTTGTCCAGGTCACAAAGAAAAACTATAAACTATGTAGAGTTTCTGACGGCAGCACAATATGAATTAGCTTTCAACATCTTTGAAAGCACGAAAACAGCTTGCTTTCGTACCACTTAAAGTAAAGACGACACTTTCCCCTACTGCTCTGCTCTCACTCTTCCCCAACCCTGAAGGTGCCAGAGTGTGCTCACGTGGGTGAGGTGAGAGTAGAAAAGCACAGATAAAGAATTAGACAAGGAACCGGTCTTGCTCTCTTTCCTACTGCAGGCTTCCCTTCTCACGGAAGGAGGAGAGGCTTTAATGCTAAATAAAATTCAGAGATTTAGTTAATATCTTACTGTCTTGGATTAGGTATTCTGATTTCTGCATTGAGACTCCTTTCTAACTGAAAGTGCCCGGAGAGTGAGTGCAGATGGCATTGGTCTGGAAGAGTGGTCATCCAAAGGCAGAAGAAGATCACCCTGACTTATTTATTTCAAAGGGAAGGGGAAAGGAAAAACGAAGTATTCTGATGATGCCAGTTGTATGCTTCATCAATATGTTGGTGTCACTTCCAAATGGCTTCAATTCCAAGCTGTCTAGAAAGGCAGAATTAAGCCAGGTCTGTGACCTAAAGCCTATCCCATAGCAAGTTCACATATGGACACAAGTTCAGATGTGACAGGAAACACTGATTGTGAATTTAATTCCAAAATTATTTATAAAGCTAAGGAGTGTGTTAACAAGAGTAATGTGAAGAAATGAATCAAGACTTACCATACTTGACCTAGGTCTTTCTTCAGCTCTAGGTTTTAACTTTTCCACAAACCTTAGTTTTTGCATCAGTGTAATCATATGCTAGACTACATTATCTTTAATAATGATGAGCTATGAACCTATAAAATCCTTATCCACCCAAAAAAATTAATGGTAAATTCAGAACCGATTCTTGCCATTAATGTGCAGTGTGGCCTTTGTAAGTTTCCTAATATCTCTATGCTTTGACATATATATTCATTCATTCCTACAAAATTGATATGCAGCTCAAATAATAATGATAATAACAAAGATTTTGAAAAATTTAAAACATTCTGCAAATGCATGATGCAATGGGAATTAAGATGGCTATTATAACTATGATAAATGAATACTGACTTATTTAAAACATTCCAGAATACAACTGAAGCTGGGAAGGGAGGTTCAAAACCATCCACACTGCACTCCCATACACCATGTTCCTTCTTACCTAGATGAAATATCCTTTCTTTTATTCTTTCATGCACAGTTCAACAAAAATCCTCTGCCACCAACTCCACAATTTCACAACTCTTATAATTGTATATTCACTTCATTTAATCAACTCATGTTAATAAAAAAGTAGATGGCAATAATTTTGATCCTTAATTATACTAGCAAAAAGAAACTATTTGCTGTAACTTTTGAAAGAGAAGGTATTCTACTTTAAACAAGTTAGCAGCTATTGCCAAATTGTTTCATTATACTTATTCCTGTTTTTTGGGGGGTGCTATCTACTATTTTACTGCTGGAATTACGTTAATACATGAGGTTAAAATATGTTGTAAATTTATTTTGCTAATGGATTTGTGATCACTGGTTACACAGAAATCAATAGAGGAAAATGTCTTTAAAAAATAAAGTGGGAAGATTTAATATTCAGAGTGAGTGAGGGATAAATGTGATATTACATATACAAGATTCTCTTATTTGACTTATGAAATAATAATACCTTAAATTTTTCTTTCTTGTATATAGATTTCTGAGAGTCTTTCAATTCAAATAGCAGTGTGGATATTGGAGTATAAATTCATGAAACAGAGCTTGAATCTTTAATCTCAGAGTGAGGACATAAAACCCCCACTCTTCTATTGATTAACACCTATTGATGCTATTACTATTTTAAATGTGACAGAAGTCTTTTGCAAGGCAAGGAACCCATAAAAAACAATTTCAAAAATATTTAAACATAACTGTGGTATAAGAGTCCAAGCATATTTATCATAGTTTAGTTTTGTTTTGTTTTCATTTAATTCATTTGTTTTTGTTCTTTTTGTGTCTTTTTCAAGCTACTGATGTCTGAGTGGTCACTAATGCAGCACTTGCCCCACCATAGCAGTCAAGGGAATATTAAAAACCTTCAACATCATTTACTTTGGAACAATGTATGAGAATTTTCAGATATCTATTTCAGGGATTTTGGACATAAATGAGGTAGGAAATGCTCATTAATCAAGCCCAAGTTGCCTATTTCTCAAAGGACACAGAATCAATATAGGTCAAATTTTCTATTTCTCCAAAGCCTATTTCACTAAACACCTTGAAAGAGTCTTTACGGGCAGTTTTCCCATAGATTTACTGCTTGGCATGCAAGAACATCAGCCTCTTTAAATGTTAGGCAAGACAGAACTCTACATTGAGAAAAAGGTATGCCTGATTGCAGGGTAAAAACAATCAAACACCAATTCTCTTTAAGGGAATGCATTCTCTAACAAGATAGTGATGTGGGTGAGTGAATTTTAAATTTTCATGTTGCAAATATTGATTTTAGAAAGAATGATTCTATCACTCCTTATCCCTGAAACAAAGACATGAAGAAATAGAATCACTACCTTTTACCAATACAAATGATAAAAAAAAATTAGATAGAAATATTTGAAATATATAGGAGAGAAAAAGTTATTATACTAAATAGAGTCCCTACTATTAATAAGGAAAAATAAATATAATTAATATCCAAAATATATGTATAAGCAATTGTATTAAACACTAGTTTACAATAACTTAAACACCAACTTTTTATTACTATAATGTATTCAAAAAATTATCATCGTAAAAGTTTTTCCCTAAAGATACACACACATTGGAAGTGACCAAGATGTCCTTCAGAATGAATAAATTAACTGTAGTACATCCAGAGAATGGAATATTAATCGGTGCCATAAAGAAATGATCTATCATGCATATGAGGAGGTGAATTTCTCTGAAGTCCTAATTTCAACAATCTGAGTATTACATGCCTCTTCAAATATATTTTCATTCCAACTCTTGCACTGCTTGAAAACCTACTGATAAAAAAAAAATTTGGAGCTGCTTCAAATTAATGATATGATCTGATAGACAATTTTCTTTAAAGAGCTCAGAGATGTAAAAGAATGAATCCTATGTCATTGCAGGAATAACTTTTTCTCTATGAGATCAATCTGCTGCAATCAAAATGCATTACAGATTGAATAAAAATTTCATTCAAAATAAGACTTGGACATTGGCCTTGGAGCAAATCCTAACTCCTGAGGGTGAGATGCCTTTGTGTGTATTTTTCTCCTCTTTCTTGGACCTCTTGATTTCAAATTCTCTCCTCTTCTGAAGCGATTTCCAATAATTCTCAGGTTTTATTTCCCTTCACATGGACTGGCCTTTCTTGATAAATTGCCATTGTGTAAGAGCCTTAATATTGCTCCCCAAGAGGATTTAGTCTCCCTGTTCTGCAGTTGGAACAGATGCATGCAAGTTCACCAAAAATCTCAGGGCACTTGGGAAATTGTAACACTAAGTAAAGACTTGCAGCCTAGCTCTAATCATCCCTATATGTGTTTTTATTTCTTTATGAACTATTAAAGAATGTCAATAATCTTACTCTTTATTCTAACATTTTTTATGTAGATGGAGATATTTTACCCAAGCTGAAATAGAACTTAAGCAGGTAACTAGTCAGGTGACTCTTGCCCCAGCCAATGCCAGCCTAAATCAGCCAACAGCCAATAGTAGAATAATTTAGCTGAACCCTGGTTGACCCCAGGGGAATACACTGAGAACTATTCTATGCTTTCTAGGTAAAATCTATACTTTGTAGTACAGCTCGGATGATGCCACCTGAGTTAGCTCCTTCCTACCTCTTCACTCTAGTTACAATTTTCTGATTTTTCTCTACTTTCTTATATATCACTGCTACAAAAATGTGAAAAACAATTATAATTTATCACCTTTACTTCCCTTCCCTTCCCTTCTGCTCTCATATATGAGACTCGATAAAGAAAGAGCAGACCCTCTGTAGACAGGATCAGTTTGAATGTTGTTCCTCGGGGGAGGGTAAATGATGGGAACAATATTCTTTCTTACCTGTAAAATGGAGATGCTAATAGTAGTTAAGAAAAGGTGATTGAGGGCATTGAGCGTAGTACTTACGCTTGGCAAGCACTCCACAAGTGCTATTGTTATTAATACCATTATTTTCTCTTTTGTTCATCTTATAACCTCTTATCCAATTTTTAACATGAAGACCACAGATTCTCCAAGACCCTTTGCTGACTGCATCCCACCCCATTCTCATTCCTCCACCTTGTTCCCCTTATAACCTCCAAATACTTGTAGTAGCTCTTACCAATAGCATGATCGTAGTTCATCTGTTTGTCTCCCCTCACAGGATTGTGAGCATCCTGAGGGCGGAGGCTGGGCCTAGTTAACTTCTGAATTACTAATGCCAGCATCTAATTCACTGAACAGGTTCAATGAACAAGCTGCCTTTCAGAAATTTTGGAAACATCAAAACCCTGCTTTGGCAGAGAAGAGAATGAATCCTCAGAGAGGAAAAGCTTGTCAAGAATGGAGAGTTCTTGGCTTGGTTGAGATTGTTCACTCCCTTGTCTTCTACATCAGTGACTGGAAAGAGTATTTTTCCAGCCAGCTGAATCCTGTCTCACATGAAGAGCTGGTAATCCAGGCATCCTACCAGGATTCTGGATGTAAACGACTGGGACCCAGCCAAGCTCTGGCTCATGACAAGAACAGCTCATTTTGATGCTAGTTCCTTCTCGTAGCTACCAACTCCTTTTCCCTCAAAGAATTCTACCTGGCACCTTTCTTCAAGAGTGCTAATTGATCATTTATTGTAGGAAAAACTGCCACTGAGAAGCCAGAATTTGGGATGAATATGAGAGGTTCCCTTCAAAATCATGATGGAAAATGAAAAGTCTCATTTTAATGAATCTGCCAATTTTTTTACCTTTCCAAGAGCAGCAAATCTGAATGCGAGACATACTGTTACTTTCTCATTTGGAATTTTAAAAAAGTCTCTAATTAATTTGGCCACATTTCTCTCTCCAGAAGTATTATTACATCCATCCCTGAGGTAACTTCCTCATTTTTAAGCTCAGTTTTTAGTATAGAGGTTCGTTTCACTTAATGCTATATTTCTTCCTCAGAATATGATGAATGTAAACATCAATCAGGAAATACTTAAGAAA
>PVJC01029113.1:0-22099 GCA_004026665.1 Murina feae | reverse complement strand
TCCCAGTAGGGAGCATGCAGGAGGTAGCCGATCAATGATTTTTCTCTCTCTCATCACTGGTGTTTCTATCTCTCTCTCTCCTCCTGCCTCTTTGAAATCAATAAATATATATATTTTTTAAAACTAGCTGGTTATGATGATAACAACATGATAGAAGGAGAAGACGAAGGGCATGTGGACGCAAAAGATTATACTAACCAACACTGCTCGTGATTTTTTACAGCAGCCAAAAAGCGACCAGTTAGGAAGGAATTTGATAGGTGTGTTTCAGAGCCACTCACCCACATTTTATTCAGTTACGCAAGGAAATACAGTTCCTTTGTATTTTTAGAGTTTATAGGAGCCTCCATTTGCTGGATTGTAGGGAAAAAGAACAAAATTTCCGATCCAGCTTGAACCATTGGCCTGTTTCATAATTTAGTCATTCCCTTTGAATTATGCTCAGTAACTTGGGATAAATGCAAATTCTCTCTCACCTCTCGGTCTCTCACTGCCAACCTCTCCTCTCCCAGATGCAACACAGGTGTGCTGGGAAGAGTAAGGTTTACGCCCCTGCAAGGCGTATGTCTGGCACCTCTGTTCCCAGGGATGTCTCTGATCTACCAGGTAGCTGCTTTTCCTGCTAGCATCTGCCACCGCCGACCGCATGGCCTGCCTCCCATTCAGCCTTGGCCCAGGCGCAGGAGAAATTGGCTTCAAGAAAGGTTGAGACAAGTAAATTACAACCGCAATGATATGAGGATAGACATCAGTGATCATCGGTTTGAGGAACTGACTTTTTGTGTTTCAGAAATACTAGAAATGGAGAATGCTTCTGAGAGCCTTTTCATCAAGGACTCGCAAGGACGCCTTAACTCCTTGACCACCGTTCTTGGACAAGAAGCGGACCGGTTTAACAACCTGCTGAAATTAATACACGTATGGGCACCCACTGCCATCGTGGCTGTAGGGTAGCAAAGCTGTGTAGAGAATTATGTAATAACATGAATGTGCTTAGAGCCCGCCATCCCCATCACTTCAACATTTCCATTCGAATATGCTAACCATGCTTCAAACCCAACTTGTTTAAAATTGAATTTACCCTTCCCAAACAAGGCCATGTTCCCTCTTGAATAATGGTTTGGGTATATGGGACATTAAAAATCCTCCATCTCTTCATTATGCTCACACCCTTAGCACTACCGTTGACGGATCGGAAGTGTGATCAGAGACCTAAGCGTGAGAGATTTGGTTCTTGTTCCCGACGTCTAGTTTGCATTGAATAAGATCACATTTAAGAGGACTGTGAAAGCCAGCATTTCTCAAAGTGTGGGTCACAAAACACCTGCAGTAAAATCCACTCTGCTGCAGGTTCAAAATGTAACTCCTGATCCCACTCCAGCCCTGAGAGAGAATTTCTGGAAATTCCTGGGAAGGTGGACCTTTTTAAAGGAAAACTCCCCCCAAATGATTTCACTGAAAACTAAAACGTGAGAGCAACTCTTTGGTCCTTTGCCTTATGCTCGGGAATATGTTCTCTCTACATGGTCTTGACTGTGTCGTGATGGCTAAACACCTTCCGGTTTCTACGTGTGTAACTGTGATAAGGGAAGCACAAAAGCTATTAGAGATCAAATATAGGACAATGGCAGGAAAAGTTTTACCACCAAGCAGGGAACCAAATACCTAGCACAGAGTCAAGGCTCACTGATAAGATGGGGAGGACAGACGGAGTAAGTCTTCTAAAGCCAAAGGCCATCTGTCCCCTCCCAGGAAAATAAAGGCTCTGTTGCTGGTTGGCTGGCCATACCCAGGTTCATGGATCAGGAGTACACAAGGGCAGCGGAATATATGAACTCCTCACCTTGGGACTATGGCATCGAGGCCAGGTAGTCAGGTCAGGGCTAATTACCTTCTGTATTGAATGAGCCAGGATACCGATTAAGCTGCTGTGATAAAGATCCCCAAATACAGCAACCAAAACAAGATAGAAATTCACTTGTCTCTCAGCTACCTGCCCAGAAGGAGCCCTGTCTAGGGCAGGTAGTTGGTCTTGCTTGCTGAGCTCATCCAGGGATCCCAGAGAGGGGGTTGGCTCTTCCAGCCTTAACAGGTAGCTGCCACTTCTGGGTGTGAAGTGGCTGCTCCTACTGTCCCCTTTTGCTAGTCACTGGGGGCAGGGGGGGGGGAAGAGGGGGGACAAGAGAGCTAAGGAAAAGCAGCTTCCTCATAAAAATGTGATCCAGAAGTTGCATGCATTATTTCTTCTTGTATCCATTAGCCAAAACTCGGCCACATGGCTGCACCCCAGCTGCAAACCTGGCTAAGAAATAGGGCCTCTGGGTGGATTGTCCTCTGCCCAGGTAAAACTAGGGGGTGGGAGGACTGGTGTTTAAGGAAGAAGAGGAGATGGGTGCTGCTTAGCCCTTGTCTCTTCCACATCACCCACTTGAAGACAGACACGTCTCAGTATCACTTCCTCCATAAAAATCTTCCTGGACACCAGCCCTCCCCTCCAACATCCGATGACTTAGGAACCCTTCCTCGGGGTCCATCATTTCTGGTTCTGTGTCTGTCACTGTAATTACCACATTGTTTTGTGATTACCCCTCCATGAGTAAGGCTTTCCCAATGGAAAATGACTTTCTTAAAGAAAAAGGGACTGGTATATTAGCCATCTCTGCTTCCCTAGTACCTGACGCATACTAAATCTTGCAATGGCATTGTTCAAAACCATTTCTTTTGGCTGCGGGGGACATTTCTCTTCCTCTTCTTCTTCCCACTTCATTGGATTCTGCTACTAACTGCCCAAAGTGCCCCCGACCCCCAGATTTTATACCTCATCTTTGCATGTTGTAAAAATGCATGAAGGACGGGAGGGTCTGACCTGCCAGATAGTATGCAGAGTGTATGGAACCCAGCAAGAGGGCCTATCAGCCGGCAGCACCTGCCACCACCAGTGGGTCATTCCCACTTGCTAATGACATCTGTGGAGGGTATCAACCCTTTCTTGTTCTCTTAGACTTCTCTAGAAACACTCAACAAAGCCATTGCTGGACTTGTGGTGATGTCTGAAGAAATGGAAAAGGTGTATAACAGTTTCCTCAACAACCAAGTTCCCTCCCTGTGGTCCAACACAGCCTATCCGTCCCTGAAACCACTAGGATCCTGGGTCAAAGACCTTATTCTGCGGACCGCATTTGTGGACGTAAGAAAATGCTCTTCCTTGGGATTTGATAAATCTAGTGACACAGTTGGCCCTAAGGTCCTTAGGAAGCCCTAGCTAAAATATCAACAACCCTGAGGAATCATCTCAGCCCAAAGAAACAGATATACTTTCAGAATGGCATCACTTTAGACATGTCATGCTAATTATAATGGAGTTTGCCCCACCCCCTTACCCCAGCATCCCATTTTAATTCCATGCCATTCTTGGAGATTCATATTGCATTCAAGGGACCCCACTGTGAGGTACAGAACCAACGTGAAACGGACTCAAACTCCAGTGTGACCTTGCTACCATCTCCCTCTTGTCCACCCTCTGTAATAACCAGGTTCTGGGTTTGTGGTCAGGCTATGCGGTGAGGACAGGGCCAGGGCAGGCAGTCAGGATGGGGCTGGTGACTCACTCAGGACTGGTTTAGATTCTGCCTCCTGAGAGGCCCTCAAGAATCTGACTTTGATTTAAATGGCAAACTCCATCTCAGGAAAATAGTACATTTTGGTGTAATGTGTCTCCTTCAGCTGTGGCTCAAACGAGGGCAGCCTAAATCCTTCTGGATCTCCGGGTTCTTCTTCCCTCAAGGATTTCTAACAGGTACGAGTGCTTTCCCCACTGATGCCCCCCAGGAAGGCATGGTGTGCCCTGGCCCAGGCCTCTAGGACGGGCAAGATGGCATGGCTGCGACTGGCCTCACCATGAGGCTGTTGACTTACAGGAAAGTCCAGGGAGGCCCAGCTCTTCGTGGCTTGCCAGGGAAAAGGATGACAGAAACAGCAGATGTTCCCTAACCCCTGCCCTCGTCAGGTGATGCAAATGCCAACACCGCTGCCCCTGTGGACACACATAATGAGCCCCAGTTTCTCATGCAACCCGTGCTCCAGGGCACCACATGCCCTCCCTCTGCTCTGGCTCCAAGTCTAAGCAGCTTCCCTCCCTCTAAAAAAAAATACTCTTTTAAGAAAAATTTTTATTTTTTCATTATCATTGGCTAAAAAATACTCTTGATGTCCTGTCATCAGCCCGGGGGGTGGAGGGGTGTTATTCCAGGGATTCCTGCTAGAGAGCCCCAGGATGGGCCAGGGCCACTGGGCTGCTAGATGCTAATCAACTGAGCCCTTTTTCTCTCTCCTCCTGAATCTCCAATAAACAGTCCATATAAGACAGCTGAGCAGGACTGTCAAGTCGGGGAGACTGGGTTCTGAGACTCCCTCACTGGCTTGTCTCCTTCAAGGGCAGAGCAGCGCACTTCAGATTTAGTCTCCTCCCCTCTCTTCCCAAACATGACCACAATCCATGTGTTGGCCCCGCCCCTCCCAACATCACCCACGGGCTTCCTGTCTCCGTGAACTAATTCAGAATAAAGTGCTAATGGTTACCTCTTCTCTATGGAGAGGAAGCTCTCTCATGCCAGAGCCTCCTGGTTGGGGACAAGTGGGGGCTGTGTTTGAATAGCAGTGGTCATGGTCAGAGGAGCCATTTTTCTGATTTTTTTTTCTATTTACAGGAACTCTTCAAAATCATGCTCGGAAATACAATTTGCCTATAGACGAGCTGAGTTTCAAGTACAACGTGATTTCTGCCTATCGGGATCAGGCCGCGGTTATAGAAGCTGCCAAGACAGTGAAGTTTGGAGAAGAACTGCCCATGGACATGGAGGTGTTGTCTCCCTGATTGTTGTGATAGCAAAGCTGCGACTGCCCCACTGTCAATCAATATATCTGCCAACCTCCCCTACCTCTCCAGCCTCCCCTATGTGAGAGTGGAAGGGGCAGGCTGGGGCTCGCACACCCCAAAATGAGCTCCCCAGTTAGCAGTGACTAGATCTGAACCCAATGTGGGGCAGGGGCGAGGAGGTGAAGGTGGTGCCTACACCAGCAAGCAGTTCTTGAACACCAGCTGGGAGACCTACAATCAGCTCAATTCTGACGCTACCCAGAGAGAGCATCAAACTCCACAGGTTAAGGGTTCAGTCCTACAAGATTGTCCCCCCTTCCCCCCGTTTCAAATGCCGTCTTCACGCCCACGTTGTCACCTGTACTTCTGACCCACTGGTTATGTGTCAGAGGTTCCCATGACTCCATCCTGGGGTCCAATTAATTTTCCAGAGTGGCTCAAAGAACTCAGAGAAACTTTATTTTTGATATGGTTTTATTGATTTTTACAGAGAGAGGAAGGGAGAGAGAGGTAGAAACATCGATAAGAGAGAAATATCAGTTGGCTGCCTCTTGCACGCCCCCAACTGCGGATCAAGCCTGCAAACTGGGTGTGTGCCCTAATAGGGCATCAAACCAGCAACCTCTTGGTGCATGGGTTGACTCTCAACCAGTGAGCCACACTAGCCAGGCAAAACTTTTTACTAAACTAGTTACAGGTTAAATGGATGTAACTCAAAGCAGTGAGATAGAAGAGATGCCTAGGGGAAGGTATAGGGGAAGGACACGAGCATCTATGCCCACTAAGAGTGCCACTCCCCCCACATCTCCACCTGTCCACCCTGAAGCTCTCCAAACCCTGGGGGTTTGTGGAGGCTTCATTACATAATCATGGTTGATCGGATCACTGGCCATCGGTAACCGAACTCTATCTCCCTCCCTAGAGGTGCTCTATGGGGATACACTGAAAGCTCCAGCCCCCATCTTTAGGTGCTACCCAGACCTATCTCATTAACCTAACAAAAGACACTGCTATTACTTTCAACATTCAGGAAAGTCCAAGGATTTGGGGAGCTGTGAGTCAAAACCAAAGAAGGCCCTGGCTGGTTGCTCAGTGGTTCAAATAGAGCCACGGGTTCAATTCGCAGTCAAGGGCATGTACCTCAGTTTCAGATTCCTCAGCCCCAGAAGGAGCACGTGTGGGGGGGAGCCAATTGATGTTTCTATCTCTCTCTTTCCTCCCTTCTACTCTTTCAAAAAATCAATGGAAAAAATATTCTCAGGTGAGGATTTTAAAAAGTAAAGAAAGAACCATGGAGAAAGACTGAATAGCCTATATAATCCTATATAATAAAGAGGTGATATGCAAATTGACCATCACTCCAACACACAAGATGGCTTCCCCCATGCGGACACAACATGACCTGCAGGGGAGGGCAACTGGGAGCAATCACGCCTGCTGGAGAGGGCAGTTAGGGGCAATTGTGCTGGCAGGAGATGGCAGTTAGGGGCAACCAGGCCAGCAGGGAAGGGCAATTAGGGGGGACCAGACCTGCAGGGGAGGGTAGTTGGGGGGGACCAGGCCTGCAGGGGAGGGCAGTTAGAGGTGACCAGGACTGCAGGAGAGGGCAGTTAGGACCATCAGGGGAGCAGTTAGATGTCAATCAGGCTGGCAGGGGAGTGGTTAGGAGTGATCAGGCTGGCAGGCAGAAGCAATTACAGGCAATCAATGCCTGAACAGGCAGTCAGACATTCCTTGAGGAGTCCCAGATTGGAGAGGGTACAGTCTGGGCTGAGGGACACACACACCCCCTCCATGCACAAATTTTGTGCACAGTCTGGGCTGAGGGACACACACACCCCCTCCATGCACAAATTTTGTGCACCAGGCCTCTAGTATGTATGTATGTATATATATATATATATATATATATATATATATATATATATATATATATATGAAAACAATGTTTTGCTTATCTGAATGACCAAATATATATTTTTCTTATAAATTACAATATCACAGATACCTACAGTAACTTTCTTCTTGTGGAGAAAATATATCAAGAGGTTAAAAGCAGGAATTTCAGAATCAGGCAGGCCTAAATTTAAATTCTGACTCTTCCCCTCTGCCAGAGCCAGCAAGAGCACTGTTCCGCATTGCTGCTCTGAGTTGTACTGAGTCCACATATTCTTCTAAATTCTCCCCAACTACCCCAGGGCTGGTCCCTTCTTGAACCCTGCCCACTGTTCTAACTGTTGGGAACTTAGTCCAAGATTCTCCTTTATTAGCTGCTCACTAGTTACGAGTGTTGGGTCTCAGCCCCTCTGCCTGGGGTTGGACCTCCTTAGACACTGGGTCTTAAGAAGAAGTTTGGACAATATGGAGAAGCCATGAGAGGTTGTGGGTGTATAAGAATGAGTCTTCATTGAAGAATCCAGTGGCCATAACTCATCAGACAAGACAGTCCTTTATAGCAAAGTCCATACAGGCAGGCAGCCAGACACCGGCTGGTGAATACAGCCTCTGTACTCACAGCTGTTAGCTGAGCACCCACACACTGCCCCCTGGACTCACCACCTCACATTGTAGGGGTATCTGAACTCCCCTGCCCAGCACACTGGCTGGTTAACATGGTAGCTATATCTGAACTCTCTATGAGCTCTTAGCCTTGATTGGTAGCAGTATCAGCTCTCAGCTCCATCTGAGCTCTCTAGCCTCTCCTGCACACATAGGTGTATTGACAACAAGGCCTGTCACTCCCATTGTCCATGACTATCCAGGAATCCTGGCATGGTTCCCACACCCTCTCCAGCCTGTGTGTGTGCTAGAGCCATTACTATCATGTCTGCACCTCAGTGTTTGCATCTGTAAAATGGGGCTGATGCCACCATCTTCCGAATTATAGTGCAGTGTAAACAAAACTGTAGGAGTCATGTGACCCACACAATAAATATCATCATAAGATGAATTATCTGCATCATTCATTCATCTGTCTCTTAGCAGAAGTGATACACTAGCTTCATACAGTATATAAGTAATTGAAGAACTAATGTAACCAGACTTCCTGTTACAAGGGGTCCAGGCTGCCTGTCACTACTTCAGCCAATTAAGCAGAGACAGGGTTGAATCATATGTGTGGAGCGTTTATTCCAATAATGCCGGCAGTATGGAAGAGTAGCAGATCATTCACAAAAATCTGCTCTGCCATCCCCATAAGCCAGCTGCTTATATTGGATAGAAAGACAAAAGATTACATGGGAAAGTAGGAATTACAGGCATGGAAAAGTAGGCACGGTATAATCATTACAGGTTACAAGTCTGCAGGCTGGGATGGGGTCAGGGGGAGGAGTCTGTGAAGGTCACAGAGGGCGGGTGCCTCTGGGTGCCCTGAGACCAGATAACAGGCAACAGGGGCTGGGGGTTGTAAAGAGCAGGTGCCTCCAGCACTAGATTATTTCGGCCACGAGGTTGTCAATCTTTCCATAATGACAGGCAGTTCTCAGGACAGGAGGATGGACTTCATTCTGGTGCCATGTCCCAGGGCGTACAACTCCCAGCCAGGTTAGAATGTGCTTTCTTTAATCAGAACAAAACAGTCATGGCTTACAGAGCATGATTAATATTTCTTACTTTATTTCTCGTAGCAGCTAGTCCCCTATATTCTATTTCTACCCCTGACACGAATAGGCATGCTCCGAGGTTGTTTAAACTCTTTGCTCACATAGTTTACAACCTCCCGAGCAGAGGCGCTCAGAGTGGGGTTCCCAGACCAGCAGCATCAGCATCACCTGGAACGTATTAGAAATGCAAACTCCAAGGGCCCCTTCCAGGCCCACTGACTCGAAATCTGTATGTTTTAACAAGTCCTCCACGGGGTCTGAGCCTGCTAACCTTTGAGAACCATGGCTTTAGAATGTTAGTGATTCTCGACCTTGTCTGCGGGTTAAAATCACCTGTAGCGCTTTTAAAATGTTTCAGTGCCCAGGCCACATCTCAGTTAGATCAGAATCACCCCATTGGGCATCCTTGTTTTATAAAGCTCCCCCTGGTGATTCCTATACAACCAAGGGTGTGAACCAACGCTGCCACGCTGAGCTACCCAGCGTAGAGGCACAGAGATATTTATGGGGAAAGGGAGTCTCTGCCTCAAAGCATTGGTTCACCCCAGTGGGCCTCAATGTGTCATGAAATAAAAAATTTGCTCCAGATTGCTCTTGCCAGTGAAGTATCCACTAACCAATCAGTGGAGTTGGGGTGAATGGCTTTTACTAACTAAACCTGCCTTAAAATATCATATTAGTAGGAATTGCTCCTGGGCAATTCTATCAGCATCCACTCTACTCAGATCTGCTCCCATATCCTTGAAAGACCTTGCTGACACAAATAACTGATGATCATCACAGCCCTCTTATGCCATCTGCTTCCCATGAGGAGGGAAAAGTCTTAACATCATGATTGCTATTCTGAAGCACGTGAAAGGTTTCCCAGGGGTATCGCCTATTAGACATGTTGACGGAGTGTGAGATTTGGTGTCAAACTAAAAAGCACGTTATTTTACCTGTCGGAGCCTCTGACAGTTTTCTCCTCGCGAGAAAGTGAGTAACAGCAGGAATCTGGTTTTTAGAATTAATTGAGGAGGATGTGGGGCCACAGGTGCTGACCGCCTTTTCCTCTCACCTGTAAACTTCTGGGTGTGTTTCAGTTGCCTTCTCCTGAGGATGGTGTTCTTGTTCATGGGATGTTCATGGACGCTTTCCGGTGGGACAATGACACGATGGTGATAGAAGATGCGTTGCCCGGACAGATGAATCCAGAGCTGCCTGTGGTGCATTTTGAACCTCAACAAAATTATGATCCAAGCCCAATCCTTTATCAGTCCCCACTTTACAAAACAGGGGCCCGGGCAGGAACACTCTCAACCACAGGTGAGGATGTCCTAACATTGGTACTAATAATGACCAAACACTAACTACCTGCAGTCGAAGCAAGCTCTCTTAGTCAAACACTAAGCTCTCCCTTGAACCTGCTAGCTAGGCTTAAAATGAGGCCAACTTATACAAATTTACAAATGCTGTAAACTCTGTTTATTTTACTATATGGAGTATGGTTGGATATTTTAAAACTGATGCTTGCTTCTATTATTCTAATGAGTAGAAAATAGCTTATTGAGCAGTGACTTCTAATTTTTAAATGATGGCGTGAGTCGACACTAAAATCTCTCACCAAGTCCGTTGAGACTCATCAAAGAGATTTTAAAATAAATTATTAAATGGAATGCCAGGCTGCAAAATGGAAATCTGAGTAGACCTGAAACTGAGATCCAGCCCTAAAAAAAGGAACCAGACGGAAAGAGAGCCCTCTGAACAGATAAGGTGACAAACTGAATGGAGACAGCGACAGATACGCCAGGAGGATGAGCTGAGGAGATTCCCCAAAATTCACAATGCAATTTTTTAAAAAAGGAACACCGTGGGAAAAGCTGAAATTCCCAACATTGATCTAGCAGGCAATCTAGGAGAAAGTAGAGAAAATGAAGAGGGATAATATTTTTAAAAATAATGACCAATCGTTGCTCAGAAAAGACGAAACGCTTGAGATGTCATATTAAGAGATCTCACGAAGTCTGTTAGGGATAATTTTTTAAAACATAAATAAATAATCCAATTTTTAAAACTAACCTAGATATATCAAAGTGATACTTAAAATTATCAGAGATGCCCCACCGGTGTACTCAATGGTTGAATGTTGACCTATGAACCAGGAGGTCACTGTTTGATTCCAGGTCAGGGCACATGCCAGGATTGAAGTCTAGATTCCCACTAGGGGGCATGCAGGAGGTAGCTGATCAATGATTCTTTCTCATCATTGATGTTTCTTTCTCTCTCTCTCTCTCTTCTTTCTTCTCTCTGAAATTAATAAAAACATATTTCATAAAAAGACCATCAGAGATAAAGAAAATCCTCAAAGCAAAGAGGTAAAAACGTATTAACATGCTGAAATTAAAATTCCAGAGAATCAGATTGACAGACATCTCTCATTATCCACAATGCGTATAAAAAGATAATAGAGAAACATCTTCAAAGGCCGGAGATAATACAACTTTGAACCAAAATTGGAAATACAAGCAAATTATCATCCAAAAGAGAAAGTATGATAAAGTATGAAAGTATGACAGTCTTAGACATACAAAAGCTCTAAATTAATAACCACTGGCTCTCTATTTAACACATGCACAATTAAGTCTTTCAAAGTTTGACCATAAAAATGATTTTAATAATAATTTAGAACTAAATTACCAGATGATAGAAATGTGGGAGATGAAGCAGGGCAGAAAGAACTAAAAAAGGGGGGGTGGGGAGATTTCCCTTTTGAATAGAGAATATAGATACTGATGATACTTATTTTTCTAATAAAATATTCAGCTGAAGTATGTTCTCTAAGGGTAACATACAGAATGGAACTAAAATGAACACTCCTATCACCTGCATGATCTCCCACTCCTATTATAAATCTAAAAAGTATTAAGAAGCTAGGAGATGCCCGGCCAGCCGGCGTGGCTCAGTGGTTGAGTGTCAACTTATGAGCCAGGAGGTCAGGGTTCAATTCCCAGTCAGGCACATGCCCAGGCTGTGGGCTCAATCCCCAGTGTGGGGCATGCAGGAGGCAGCAGATCAATGATTCTCATCATTGATGTTTCTCTCTTTCCCTCTCTCTTCCTCTATGAAATCAATAAAAATATATTTTAAATGGTGAATAAAATCACCACAGGGGTGCTGTCAACAAAATCCAGACTCTGGAAAACCCAGTTACCTTGACTCCCAGTACCGTACTGTTTGTATTAAGGGATTAGTCTTTAAGTAATGACCACGCTTTCCCCTGTATCCTTAACTAGGTCATTCAACCAACTTCGTGGTGACCATCCTTTTACCCTCCAAGAGGTCCAAAGATTACTGGATTGCCAAGGGCTCGGCTTTGCTCTGCCAACTGAATGAGTGACAGGGGTCTCTCGGTGCTGAAAAGGAAGCAGGCCTGGGATCTTTGAAGGGAAGAGTCTGCGTAATTTGTACGTTAGCAAAACTGCATTACTTCTCATATGATTTAATGGTAGTAAGTGTGACTTTTTACTTGTCTTATAATCTAAAATAAAGTGTTTGAGATTTCTTTCTGTTGGTAATTCAAGCTTTGATGTGAAAACAGTGGGTTCCATTCTCACCTCTTCAACCTGCTCCCCCTTCCCCAAATGAGATCCAGGAAACTGCCCCTTAGTAACCTGGGGGACACCCCTCGCCCACTCCTCCATCCCCCTCCGTGGGCAGCCAGAACTCAGCACTTCCTTACCCACACAGGCTCCCTTCCTCATCACACAAATATGAAAGGCCTGGTATGGACTTCAGTCACATGGCCCCGGGGGGATGATGAAGACAAGATTTCTAGGCCAGACAAAGGCTCAGAGCCTTCATCATGGGAGGTTGATGCTGTGACCATGACAACTAGTAGCAGATGAGCAGGATGATAAGATCCTGGCCCACAGCGCCGGTTCCCACACTCCCCGTGGCTATATTACAACCCTTGGAAGAGCCTGTGCTTTCACCGAAGTGCAGGTCAGTCCTGCCCCGTGCCCAGGAGTTTCCCCCTGCCACTTTAGGGTGAACCTGTGAACACTGTCCAAGTGCCACCAGGTGGAAGAGCTGGGTCAGTCATAGTGATCCAGTCCTCCCGTTTACCTCCTCTCCCTCATGCCCATTCCTATCAAAGTGAAGAACAGACTCAAGTCACAGAGCAGCAGGAAGTGCCACTTGTACTCCTCAGAGTTCAGTGCAGAAGTCAGAAGCTACTCTGGTGTTTCAAGCAAGAACAGGTGCTCACTGACCTTTGGGAATGGCTGCAGCTGCAGAAGTCAGGGGGTTGACACTAGGGACCCCAGCAGCTGCAATCCAAGGTCAGAAAGCGGCAGGAAACCATACAACCCACAAGTACGCCAGGCTCATGAGCAGCTGACTAAACAGTGGGGTGTAGAGCTCGGCCCCCCGGGCAAACTTGGCTCTGCTGGAACCTGTACATAACTGCCACCACCACTGAAGAGAAAGGTCTTCTGCCCCCTCGGCCTTCCAGTCTCACATACATATATCTCACTATGAGAGCCTTAGTTATGGCAGCAAGGGAATCTGGGAAAGTTTAGCCCTCCAGCCCCTACAATACAGGGGGTGCAGAGGTGGTGGACATGGATCCTAAGGGCCATCACACCACTCTTTTCCATGAGACCCTCAAAGATCTCTGGGCCCAGGAAATGAACAAATGAACCCACAAGAAGGTCTCTGGCAAGGAGGGAAAAGCCACAGAGCTGAAAGCCCAGGCAATCAAGCTACCCTAAACCAGGTGAGGAACAATGGCATCTGCTTCATATTGGCCCCACCCAACTTTGGGGAAAACCCTCTGGGTTGTGAGCTACTAAGAGGCCCAGTAGGACCATAAGGAAACTGTACCACAGCTGGGAGACCCTGGTCTGGACACATGGTGGGATCAGGGTGGGGGAAGGGAGGCCTAGATGGGCTAGGCGGGGCCAAAAGTTTTGATTTCAGACTAAACTGGGGCAGCTCTACTCTTACTCATTTTGTATAGACAATTCCGATAAAATTTTATTTGTAAAAGACATAGACATATGAAATAAATACATAACAAGACAAGGGGCGGGGGCATTTGAAAACGCTTTCTTGCACCTGACAAAGCTACCCATCTTCACACGTCAGTGACACACTCACATAATGCACATAATGAAAGCACGTGTCAGGGTGCAGGAGGCATCCTACTCACAGACCAGGAATAGAGAGGAGCAGGACAAAGGCCCACGGCCTACGGACTCCCTGCATCCAGACCAGGAGGATTGGGGAGAAGAGCAGCAGGAAGGGCAGGACAAAGGATCAGGATCCCAAGTTGCAGGCAGGCCCAGGAATAGGGCCCAGGAGTGAAGCAGTGACGGTATTCAGAGGGTGTCAGCAAAAGGGTGGTTTCCCCAACATTTACACATTATGGGGAAAAGTCTACACACAAGAAAGGTGTTTCATTATTTTCACATAATTCATTTACAATTAATTATTTTCATACAGCTCATTATGTTTCAAAACCATACACCTACCCCAAGCATGGTTGGATAAACCCAAAGTTATTGGAGTCAACACTGGCTTTGATTCTGAACATCTCCTGGGCTGGGCCTATCAAGGCCAGACCAGAGCATGGAGGACAACAGCTATTCTTCAAGTCCAAGGGGTCAATGTCTTGGTGTGGCTCCTCCAGTCGTTACAGGTGAGGTGTCTCTGTTTGGAAAGCCAGAACCAGCATCAAAAACACAGAACTCCAGAGAGACAGTGGGGCACTGCTGGCCAGCATCTGGCTGTGGAGGGAGTGCCCAGGGCGAGGCAGCCACAGCTCAGTAAAGATGGGCCTGTTCAGAAAGGACTCAGAGTTGTGGGACCACAGCACTAGGAGCCAAAGGCAAAGAGTCTCAGGGCACAGCAGGAGCCACTGGATAGTCTACAGGCCCCAATGCCAGCGCACCTGTGTTTCGTCTCCCTTCTTGAAAGACCAGGATGGACCTTAGTATGTTCATCAGTTTCTCATGTCTTTGGTACCTCATCACCACTGCTGCAGCCAAGCCAAATGCAAGCACTCAAACTGACACATTGGTTGATTATCTCCTGGCTATTAAGTTCTTGGTTCAAGAAGTATTAAAACTCTAGGTGTAAGAAGGCCCAACTCAGACTTGCTTATCATTAGCCTGTAGGCATTCTCAGGAAGGGACACTCCTCACTCATCACACACAGAGGCACAGCCAAGCCAGGAGGAGTCCTCTCTGAGTCTCTGGCTCCCTCTCCTACCCCAGCTCAGGTCTGAACACCACTCAAGGTATCCCAGGTCAAGACCGTATAAAGGACCCAACTCCATGGCCAGCTTGAAAGGAAATGGCCCAGAGAAAAATCCTAAACAGATCAATGCCCCATCGAGGAAGGATGTCTGAGGAGTCAGGCACCGTGGCAACATGGACACCGAAAGCATCTGGCCCTGTTCTCCAGGTCCCGTCTGACTGCCAGCCTCTGTCCATTTAAAAGTCCCTCAGCCCATTGGATGCCTGCTTCAAACCTCTCAGTGGCTCACTCGGTGCGAGGCTCTCACAGTCACTGCAACTGTTTGCTTTTCTGGACCCATCTCTCCTCACTTCCCCTCGACCTCCCAGGCTCCAACCAGAGCTACTTCACCTGGATTTCTTTAACATCCCACTCTGTCCACGCCAGGCTTCACAGTGTGCCCTTCGCTTGGAACCCTTTCCCTCCTGGGTCAGTCAGTCATTCCTTCACTCGGCATCTATATTGTGCACCTGTGCAGGCACTGGATCCCTGGATCTCCCGGCCCAAACTCAGAAGCTCTATTCATTGGGCTCCACTTTGTCAGGCTTCTACTCAGCATCAGACTTTCTCCAGGAGGCCTCTCCTGACTGTACCCCCACCCCCCCCCAAAAAAATACACACGCCCCAGTTAAGTAGTAACCTCCAACACACACACATGCACATTCTCTACACCAACCTACGCTTGACTTGCAGATTACGCAAAATCCTGCCTCCTCTCCAGACTGTGAGCTCCAGGAAGGCGGAGGGCCAGTGTCTATCTGGTTCACTCCAAAGCCACAACAGCAGGAACACAGGAGGAACTCGGTAAGTTTGGGTGGAACTGAATTAGATTGGATCCCATGTGTTCTTCCATCAGCCTATGCTCTGCAGACCAGTCTGGGTCACCACCTCCTCTTTCCACCTCTTCTTTCCACCCGCTAGGCATCCCAGGGGGTATATACATTCTGTGGTCACCACGCTCCCTGTAAAATGTGGGATCCTGAACAAGCCCGCTCCTAGAGTTGCTTCCAGCTCTGTAAACCTCTGGAATTCTCTTTGACCCGTGATGGAGAAAGGGCTGGCAAATCAAGTGCTTACAACCTTTGTTCCAGCCTCATTCTACTTTTATCCGTTAACTTATAACAGATCCATCCATGCACCTGCCACCGCCACCATTTGTTAACGAAGATAAACATGGCGCCCTCACCCTGGCTTTAAGCAACTACCTTTAATCTGGATTCATCTCTGTCACAGTGGACAGACTATTGCCCAGGGCCCTGAGGGACAACTCCAGGGGGCATTCATCCCAGAGCATTGGACCTCCACCCCGTAAGCAGTGTGAGGGCATTCCTGGGCTGCTCCTAACCTACACTCCCGGGGTGAAGGTGGCCGCGGGTGATGGGTAATTATCACCACGTGGGTGATAGAGCTTCTGAGTCCTGGCTGGCCCAACCCAGCTGCCTCACCTCTCCTTCCACGTCACTTCCCCAGGTGGAGTCATAGGTCCCTGAACTGTCTGAGCTGCAGCAACCACCCCCTCTTCTTCTTTGCCCTGCCTGGCAGGTCAGCACTTCCAGGCAGGTCAGCACTTCCAGGCAGGTCAGCACTTCCAGGCAGGTCAGCACTTCCAGGCAGGGCCATGGGGGGCAGCAATAGTGAGTGCACCGCAGGCCCAGCTTCTGGTACCAATGCTCCCAGGGTGGCTACTTCCAGAGCAAAGAGGGCAGAGGAGGTGGGCTGCTGGAAGGGGTTTTTACTCCTCTTTCTGTAAACAAGGCTGAAAGAAAGAGGGTAAGAAGAAGGGTCACAGGGCATAGCATCCTCTCCTCACCTTAAGGCCCAGGACCTCACACGTTATGTGACAGTTAAGCCAGCTCAGGACGGCAGGGTTCTCCAAACCACCCCAAGAACTGATCATTTGATGCCTTCTCACACCCTCACATACTCCTTCCATCCCCCAGCCCTGCGCAAGAAGTGTAAGATTTCTTTTTAGCTGTATATAATGATCGCTCTCCCCTAAATGGGTCAGTGCTGTCTAGAAAGTTGCTGAAAATTACAGCATTTAAAGAGAGGTGAAAGTCTTTCAAGGCCGTGTACTTAGAATAATTGAGGTAGCCCTTCACGCTAATGCTAATCCCTCATGTACCCTTTCAAGGGCTCTGTCAGAAAGAGGCGCTTTGGCTGCTGACAGCCACCACCCCCAGGTGAGGGACTGCTGGTGTCCACAGGTCTGACTTCTAACCACCTTACCCAGGTCTGGCAATAAACCATCTTCTCCAAAGCAAACATTTTTCACGACTGATAAGAAACTCAAACCTATTCCTAGTTTTCTCATAAACGTTGACCACAGCTCCCTTCCCCAAAAGAAAACTCTTCCCGTGAGGAAATAAGCCACTGAAAGAACCAAATTTTTTTTTGATTGACAGAAAGGGAGCAGTAAGAATAGAGGTCAATCGCACTGTCTCCCGGTGTAGGCAGTGAGGAAGGGGAGCAGCGATGTGTGGAGATGCCACATGGTCCCCCGCCAGTGTGGGGGCAGCAGACAGGCATGTGACAACTGTCACTCTGCTCTGCTTCAGCCTTGATGAGCCACCCACCTGCCAGAAGCAGGCTCAGTTCTGACCCACAGCCTGACGGGAACTGAGAGCTCAGCTAGTCCTCATGGCCCCCGGCTGAGGAAGGGAGGAGGTGTGAGATAAAACAACAAAAAGGAAAAGACTCAGGTTGGGCAAAAAAGGTAAAAGAAGGAAATTCCTCAAGTGGCAAAGAAAGAGAAAAGGCCCTGCCCTAGCTGGTGGGGCCCAGTTGGTTGGGCATCATCCTGTTTGCACCGAAAGGTTGCCAGTTGGATTCCATTTAAGGGCACATGTCCATGTCTATCCCCCAAGTGCAGGAGGCAGCTGATCTATGTTTCTCTCCCTCTCCTTCTCATCTCTCTCTCTCTCTCTTTCTCTCTCTCTCTCAAAAATCAATTTTAAAAATCTTTAAAAAAAAAAAAAGAAGAAGAAGAAAGAAAGAAAAAGGGCCCCTGTTCTGAACCATCCAATAAAAATTATTTAATTTACTCCCCCTGCTTTTTATCTTTCTTGTATTTGCTGTCCTGGGGGATCATAACACCCACTTTACAGCTGAGGAAACTGAGGACCAGGAAGATAAACTGACGCGCCCTAGAGCCCAACAAGGAGTCAGTGCCATTTTCAAATAACATCCACCATAGAGACTTTTTAAGGCTGTAAACTAACCCGTTCTCACTGTGGAGAAATCTGAAGCATATAGATGAGTGTCACTGTGCTCTCCAGGGAGGGATCCTAGAGACAAATACTTGCAGGGCTCAGACAGGCCTAAGGAGCCCTAGGGCAGTGGGGATGGCTGCTTCTCTGCTAGGAACAGAAGATTCCAGCTGTTGAACGCACTGCAGTCCATCCCAGAGCTCCAGCTGGGAGCGTCCCATCGCAGGTTCAGGTTCTAGGTTCCCATGTTTTCATCCATCTGAATTCCCAAAGTTTAGCTAAACCTCTAGTTACTCGTGAAGGCTTGGCCCAGGGCCATGTTGGCCACAGTATAGGATTGTTGTTGTGCTGACAGACTGCTTGTCCCCTGCCTACATTTCATACAGTCTACTCACTTCACAGACATCTCCAGGGAAGAAACACCCTGGTTGACATGGCCTCTCTCCTGGGCACATACCCACAGGAGGACATGTGGTATACACTTCCCATGCATTCCCCTTTCCCCCAGTCCCTCTGTCTGGAGATGTGTGTACCCCAGCAGAGCTGACCAGAGCCTTGGGACACCCTACTAGGTAACCAAATGGACATTTGTCCGATCTTCATTAGTACCCAAAAATATCCACATCCTAATTCCCTGAAACTTGTGAATATGTCGCCTTACATGGAAAAGGGGGTCTTACAGATAAGATGAGGGATCTTGAGCCCTAATTGGTTTGGCACAGTGGATAGAGCATCAGCCTGCAAACTGAAGGGTCCCAGGTTCAATTCCAGTCAAGGGCATGTACCTTGGTTGTGTGCACATCCCCAGTGGGGGATGTACAGGAGACAGTTGATTGATGTTTCTCTCTCAGTGATGTTTCTAACTCTCTATCTCTCTCCCTTCCTCTCTGTGAAAAATCAATAAAATGTATTTTTAAAAAAAAAAAGATTATGGATCTTGAGATGAGAGGTTACCCCAGACTATCTGGTTGACTCAATCTGATTACATGGGCTCAGCTCTGCTTCAGCCTTGATGAGCCGCCAGAGAACCTTTCTGTGGTCCATGAGAGACATGACTGCAGAATGATAGAGATGTGCAATGTTGCTGGCTACGATGATGGAGGAAGGGACCACAAGCCAAGGAATGTGAGCAGCTTCTATGAGCTGCAAAAATCAAGTAAACAGATTCTCCCCTAGAGCTTTCAGAGGGCAAGGTTGCCCTGCCAACACCATAACCTCAAACTACTGAGACCTGTGTCAGCTTCTTTATCTACATAAATGTGAGATAATAAATATGTGGTGTTGGATGTCACTAAGTTTTCCATTGTCCTGGGAAGGTGTGGGGGGGATATTTACTGGCTAAATCCCCCTCTCAGCAGGCCCCCATTCTTCCCACGTCTATGCCCAGGGAAGGGGCAGCTCCACGGCCAGGAGCATCGCCTATGGGTCCCAGCCTGCTAACAGGTGAAGGGGCGTGGCTGCCAGTTGCCCTTGCCTCTGAATTCCTCATACTGGCCTACCCAGCACTCAGGACTGAAGTAAGGTAGGTCCCCATTTAGCAGCCCTCCTGCTTCCCCCCCCCACCCCCGCACACACACACACACACAGAAGCCTGCCTCCGATGCAGTTTCCATATGATCAAAATCATCCTCAAGGATTGTCACTTGGCACTGAGGATGGGAAGAAGGAAGCAGGTATCTCCATAGTCACTGCCCTGTCCTCCTCTACACCCCTTCATTGTGGGCATTTGCCTGCTGTAGGCCCTTATCCCCTCGCCCCTTCTCCCTGAGCAGGAGCTCCTGTGGAAATTTTATGCTCCCACCTGGCCTCCCCTAGGAGCATGGTAGACAAGTTCACCACCAAAAGATCTCAGACTCTAATGGAGCACACAGTGTGTGTGGGTGTCGGGATAGCTCCTGCGGAAGCACATGCCAGGTTCCTTGGGATCATGCAGGAGGGTGAGCCCAGGCTGGGAGAGTGAGGCAGAGGTGGTATTTGCGCTGGATCGCACCGAGTCTGCTAGAATTAGAGGCAGGGGGACGAATCCCTGGCAGAGGAAACTGCATGAACGAAGACAAAGGGGCTGGAAAGTGAAAAGTGGGAGGAGAAGGGGCAGAAAGGAAGGGTTAGGCGGGTGGAGGGGTCCGGGCTGCATCCTGGCTCAGATCAGCTATGTGACCTTTCATTTCCTCCTCAGTAAAGGGGAGGAAACACTCAGCTCACAGGCTGGTTTGGAGGATTAACTGAGAGTCCGTGTGAGCGGGGCCTCCACCTGGAAATCGGTCAATCATTGTTCTTTTCCTCCCCTGCGAAGTGTGAGCAGCACAGTGTGATGACAGCTCCTGCTCTCGGCCCTCACTGTGCAACCGAACCTCAGGGAGTTATTTTTAAAATACTGATTCCTGCCCAGCCAGTATGCTCAGTGGTTGAGCATTGACCTATGAACCAGAGGGTCACTTTTTGATTCCTGGACATGCCTAGGTTGCAGGCTCAATCCCCAGTACGGGGAATGCAGGAAGCAGCCCATCAATGATTTTCCCTCATCATTGATGTTTCTTTCTCTCTCTCTCTCTCTCTCTCTCTCTCTCTCTCTCTCTCTCTCCCTCCATTCCCCTCTAAAATCAATAAAAAATATATATTTTAAAAATACTGATTCCTGACCTCTCTTCCTTCAGGGACAGGTGTCAGGACTTAAAGGTAGAATTCCAGAGCCTAGAACAACCAGCAACACACACACACACACACTCACGAGGCAGGGCCCTCTCCAGCACCCCTAAGGGCAGTGTCAGACCCCAGTCCAGTCAGTCAGCCTGGGGCTAGGGCTGAGAAGGGTCAAGGGACTCAGCCCACCTTGCTTTCTGGAGCACACAGTCCAATGGATGAGGAAAAGCCCACAGCACCCCCACCAAAACCAGCAGAGAACAACCAAGGGCCGAACCCTCCCTCCGCAGCTAAAGGAGAACAGAAGGGAGAGACGGGTGGACACCTGAGCTATAGAACTTGAGACTGGAAAACTGTGCTGCATCACTCACTCTGCCATCGTGAAGGTGCTTCTCTCCAAACCCCCATTTTACTGGTAAAAAACAAACAACAAACAAAACCAAAACACACACACACACACACACACACACACAATGAGTGAGGTGACTTGTCCACATGTAGGACGCTATTGAAGACCTGTAGGGACAAAGCCTAGACAGGTCAGCAGCTGCTCCTTCTGCACACATCCAGCCTCTGATATTTCTTTCTTTTCTTTTCTTATTTAATTTAAATTCTTCGTTGTTTAAAGTATTACAGGATTCTTCTTTTTCCCCCCGTTGACCTCTCCCTGTCCGCTCCCACCCCCCAGCACATGCCCTCACCCGCTACTGTCTGTGTCCATTGGTTATGCTCGTATGCACGCACACAAGTTCTTTGGTTGATCTCTTACCCCCTCAAACCCCACCTCCCCTCATAGGTTTCACAGTCTGTTTGACACGTCTCAGCTTCTGGTATTTCTGTCCTTACGCCCAGAGCCTCCTTGAGAAGAGGAGAGAATTATTCCTAAAAGCTCACAAAAGGCAATAATTTTCCCAGTTTGTCTGAATGTACGCAGTCAGTAATAGTTAATGGTTAGTAATAGCAGATGTATCAGCCCCAGGCCTTACACTTAGGAGGCTCAGAGTCAGGTGGGAGAGAGAAGACAGACACATTTTAATGGAAGTTTTAAAAGTGAAAGGTGCCAGAAAGAAGCTGGGATTCAGTGCTGAGTTCAGAAGAGAGAGGGATGCCTTCGAACCGGAAAGTGGATCAGGAGCCCCTTGCGGTGAGAGAGCCACGGGTGACGTTGCGGGCACCAGCCCACCCAGCCACGGTTCGGCCGCGCTGGACAATCAGCATGGCTGACTTTGCAACTGCAAAGAGTCCAAGCTGTCATCTCACTCCTCCCAGGGCCCACCTGAGCCTTCCCCGCACGGGAGAAGCACCGGAGGCAGGGCCTAATCACAGGGAACCAGCAACTCACTAGCTCCAAAGACAAAGAAAAAGCCTTTGTCGGGGAACTCCTTCAAAAGGGCCTTCACCGGCTCCCCCATCCTCTCGTTCCACTTGTAGGTGAGCTCCTGAAGTAGCTGTCCATCTCCCGAGCAGTGATGAGTTCCTCAGGTGGCAGCATG
>PVJC01029112.1:0-22119 GCA_004026665.1 Murina feae | reverse complement strand
GTAGACACACACAGGAGGACTGCTCCGAGCCTCTGATGTGGCTGGGGGCAGGTCCCCAGTGGCCACACACACAGCCTGGCAGACTGGGGCCATCATAGGATATCCACTGAGGGGTCCCAGATGGTGAGAGGGCACAGGCCGGGCTGAGGGACTCCCTCCACCCTGAGTGCACAAATTTTTGTGCACCGGTCCCCTAGTACATCTATATAAATGAATCTAAATATGACAGTGGGTGTAATCAGATTGAATTATATAGGGGTGAGTTGAGTTCTGATTTACAAATTATTGATTATATTTTATACTCATGTTAATTAAGTCTTAGGCTTTCATTTTCTAGTAAGTAAAACAAAGATAATGTTGTTTAACTCACAACATTGTTAGTAGGAGTGAAGTCTATACATATGAGGAAATGTGATATTGCTGTTAGCAAAGTTAATTCCCCTTTATGTCTGGCATATCAGTTATTATATATAGAAAATGCCAACAATTTTATGATCTGATTCTCTAAACCAATGTATATGGAAAGAATTTTCTGTAGTTGTGACTATGTGTCAATAATAAATAGGCAGATCAAGACTGTTTGGTTACTTTACTTCAATAAGACATATATCTTATTCATTTCTAGTTATGACTCAATGCATTAGAAAATAATCATGATTATATAGTATGCATATTATGAAAAAGTGATGGTATTTTTAAAATGCTCCCTAAGATTATTTTAATTTAACAAAGAAAACCACGGATCAAAACTAGGTTTAAAGAATATATCAAGATTTTCTTGTGAATTAAGAATGCTTTAATTGGATAGCATTATCTAAGTCTTCAAACATGTTGATAGCAAAATTAAAGAAGTCTTTCATCTTGAACTTTAAATAAATATGGCACAGTGAAAAGAAGGTAGTGCATGAAATCATGCTTAGAGAATCAGAAAATCTCCACATTCTAAGATCTTAACTTCACAAATGATTTTCTGATACCCGTGGCACAACACTCCTAATATTTGTGTAATTGCATCAGACCGGTAAGGAGTTTTCTCTCCAGGAATGTAATGTTCAGACTTACATAACTTTAAATATGCCCTAGTCTTGAACTCACAATCCTAATGGAACATGGTCTCAGTAAGGCAA
Source organism: Murina feae (assembly GCA_004026665.1). NCBI lineage: Eukaryota > Metazoa > Chordata > Mammalia > Chiroptera > Vespertilionidae > Murina > Murina feae. The sequence goes on along the minus strand of PVJC01029112.1, from coordinate 20,992 downwards.
TGGTTTTTCTGTCTGTCTAGAAGCCTTTATTAATCCTGTCAGAAAAGGTAGTAATTAATGGAGCACCCAAGGATGCAATCTGTATTTTGGGGTAATCTGTATTTGCTTTGCCTTTGAAAGGTTCACCAAATGAAACATGCTCACCGATAATGTTAAATGTATTCTTCCTCCTAACAGCATTTCCTTTCAAACGTACCCTCTGTGAAGTCTATCCATGTTGCCCCGCTACATAAAATATTTTAATAACTTCTTGACCATAACTGAAAAGGTTTGAAGGACACTTCATCTGGCTCCCTTATTCCCCAGGGTCCTCTCAGCCGCTGTCTAGTTTCTGCTTTGCACTCCAACATTTATCTTTAGGTTGTTCTTTTTTTTTCACATTCTTTTTGTTTCTCTTTTTGGTCATGAGCAGACTTCTACTATATTTCAGGCCTCCAAAGTCTTCATTTGATCTACTCCTATTTATTCCAGCTTTAAGCTATAATTTGCCTCTCTGGGGAAGCTTTTCCTTATTCTACCCAGTGGTTGTGGGAAGGACATACCTTCCCTCATGTATCTGGGTACAGGATTCTTTCCTTGTGTTCACCATGATGTTTAGTAATTATCAAAATCACCAAAGGGGCTGTGTCACTGAATTAGCTTTAGAATGACTTGATCAAGTTATGGAATGTTATGACTTAGTATTCTCTTCTTCCAAATAGATATGATAAAAATGATCAATGAACATTCATATGATTATTTTAAGGATGAAATAAGCTAATATCTGTGAGGTATCACAAAGTCTGGCTTACATTAATGAATCAATAAAGGCTTTGTCATGAATATGTGGTAAATGAATGAATGCTGAGTGAGTGAGTTCACCATTCTTTATAATTGAACTAAATTCCTGCCTAGTCCCATTGTGGTGATGAAGAAACCTATTCAGTTCCTGCCCTCAGAGAATCAGTTCTGTTTTTCATTGCGCACAGCCTGAGTCCCAGAACAGTGTTTCCAAATTAGCTCCACTGCTTTATTGGTGACACATGATGCATAGAAAATGCCTCTTCCCAACATTCATTAGCTATTTCCAACCAGGAACGATCACCATGGCACCGTGGCTTGAATTCTTCAATTATTTGGCATTTCTGTGTTTTGGATACTGCTGATGTATTTTATAAGCATCATCTTATTCAGTCCTCACAGCAATCCTGTGGTATGTATTTATGGGCCAAATAATAAAATGAATCGAGGCTCAGAGAGATATAATGATTTTCTCAATCAGAGGTGGATGGCAATTGGAAGCCAGTTTGCATGTTGAAACCCATTAAACACACATTTCACTCTCCTCTTTGTGCTTCCTTTTCTACTTTCCCACTCAGGGAGGTTTGAAAAGATTGTGGGGAATATGGGCTGGGCCTTTTGACAAAAGTCACTAGATGATTAAAATAGTGCCTGAAAGCATCCTCCCAACCCACTGAGACCATAGTGAGCAATATTAGAGGGGGTTGTTTATTTTTAATTAGAAAAATAAGATTTTGCTAATCAGGTTGGAATTTGTGTGAATAGGGCATTCAATTTGTTTCTCTCCTATACAGATAATTGTCAGTGTATTATTTAAGTAAGGCTCAAAATGAGCAAATCTGAAGCATTTCCTCTTCCTACTGCTAGGGCTTGCGTATATAAATGACAGGGCTGGTCAACCAGTCTCTTCAAGCCAAATACATAAATAATACTTAGTGACATCTATGTCACTGTGACTTCTTCACTACATACCTTTGTGTTTGCCATCAATTGTAGACAAACTTAGAATGTCTGTGAAGCATGCAGTTCTGTATTTAAAACTGTCTTTGTTGATAATGCTCAATCAGCATGTGTTATGTATCAACCCCTGAGGTATAAAAGGCATAGATAAATAGATAGATAGATAGATAGATAGATAGATAGATAGATAGATAGAGACACTTCTATCTGTCTATCTACCTACCTTTCTATCATCTGCCTATTTATCCATCTATCTTAGATGCATCTCTGCATCTCTATATATCTGGAAAATTTATATATATATATATATATATATATATATATATATATATATATATATATATATATATGGTGTGTGTTTGTGTTGTAATTCAAATGCTTTTAAAATTTATTTTGCATTAGAATCTATAAATAATGACAAATAAATTATTACCCCTCCCTGCCAGATATACTTTATAGATGGGCAGAAGGACAAAATCATCATGACTGTATTCCTGAAGTAACGTAGCTATGGGTGAAGTGATAAGTGGCTGATGACAAGCAAAATTTACAAGAAATAGAATTAGATATTCATTTACAGGACTCTCATTTCCTTTTCTCATTCATTATGGGATATTCAGGGAAGCTTGTTCCATTTACTAAGAATGTATTGGCATAGAATATACAGACCCAATCACATTAAAAGTAATGGAATGGAATTCCTTATACCATTATTTTCAATGGGATCATTCAGTTTTACTTGATAAATAGTTATACCATTTTTATAGTTTCTGCTACATATTTAAAAAGTAACTTACTGTACACAGAGCAGCAATATATGATGTGTGTGGTAAGAGACATGCTCTTTCATCTCTATTTTACAAGTTTAGATCTATAGCTTTTATTTATGTCTTCCTTGCCGCTTTAAATGGAGGGTAGCAACTCTGTTTACCCCAGATAAAGTTTTTAAAATTACTATTTGAAGATATTTCTTACTGTATGATTGAGCTATGACATTTTATTCTCCTTATACTCTGCAATGATTTCTTGTGATAGACTCTGTTCTTTTTCTAGCTGACCTTTGAAGGCAAGCTGTCAAACAGCGATAGTCTTGCCTGTGCTTCCAAGCTCTCCTTGAGTATGCAGAAGAGTCGTGCCCCAGAGTTGCACATTGACTGCCATCTAGTGATTAAATAATATATAAATTTCATGTACTTGAAATGGCTATAATGATATTTCATTTTTACCATAGTGACACTGAATGATAACAAATGTGAACTTAGATGTCATGTCCACTGATACAAGAAAAAGCATGGGACCTTGGAGGATAAAATCATATCAACACTATAGGCTTGAATCAAGCTTATATTGCCTTTTATTATTTATCCTTATCTCGTGTTTTTATTTTTATTTTTCCTACTTATAGCATGAATAACTGTCATCTTTTTCTTAACCATTTACTTTCTAAAGATTTAGCATGAAAATATCATGTTCTATATTGGTGTTCTATATAGTGTCCAGAAAATTATGAGAAAATTTCAATTATCAAGCAACAAACCAAATCAAAAGATTTATATATTGAAAATAACCTCAGCAAATATTTTAATATATGTTTTATTAAAAATATATATTACAGTGACAAAAATTATTCCATGTTGAACCTTGTCACTACTTAAAAATCTTCAGCTACTAGTCCAATATGATTTTATGTGATGCATATGCTATTTTTATAATTTTTACTGCCACCTGAAAAATTATGATTGAAATGTACAGTTTGCAGCAGACAACCTTAATAACATTAAAAAATAAGCATATGTAAAATATGTTAAATTAATCTATAAAAAGATATTGACTACAGGTGCAAAATCAAATCATATTGTTTATAAGAATAACTGCAGAACTTTAATATTTCATTGTCTTTCAGAATTTTATAAACATGTCTACTCCTGTTTATAAGTTCTCAAGTGTCTTAATTTTCTTCATCCCTTTCCATATACTTGAAGACACATCTAATAAAATAATATATGATACATCTAATAAAAAATGTCTACTCATACAATTTATCTGATTATTCATGCCCAGCCTTTATCACCTAACAACTGTACTCAGTTTGAAAGTGGAGTGATGAGGCTGGTAGCTTCCCCTGATTAGCCTGGTTGCCTCCCACAAAGGGAGGCCAGACTGTGGCTTAGGCCCACTCCCCATGGGGAGCAGGGAGCGGGCCTAAGCCATCAGTAGGACATCCCCTGAGGGCTCTCAATATGTGAGAGGGAGCAGGCTGGGCTGAGGACTCCCCCCCCCCCCCGTGCACAAATTTCATGCACTGGGCCCCTAGTTTTAGTTATAAATGTGACTCAGTCAAATCTGCACCTATTTGGTGCAGAAATTATTATAGTAGTAGCCATGATCTTTATGAGGTACCTGTTCAAATTTTATTATATACAGTATTTCAATGAATTGAAATATTAAAATTATACACCAAATTATGAAAGCAGAAGCTGTTTTATAAAAAAAATAGAGAAAATAGCTTTGATACCACAATAGATTTTTTTTTAAAAATGAATAGGAAATAATTGCTTGTGATGCCAACATGCAGTTCATTTTAATAGTTTGTGTTGCATAATTAATTTGTAATAGTGTTCTTATAAAGATTCACTTCTTCAAAAGTACCTAGAATCACCAATATTTCAATTGTTAATTTTGTTTTGTATAGAAAAATAGTTTTTCTTATGTTATTTTTTCATAAATGTAATTTTGTAAGTACTTTAAAAAATATATGTCTACCATGTAGCTTTCTCATTGTAGAATGTAACTCATTTCATTTAAAAACAAACACACACACTCTGTCATAATAGTTGTTGATAACCTTTTTCTTGGGTAAGATACCAGAATTCTCTGTTAGTAATCAATAAATATGTCTATTAACATGCATACTTCCCCCAAATATTCACATTGTAATTAGTGTTTAGCTTGTGTAGAAAATAAGTCCTTTCATTTCTGTAACTATTAAGCATGAAAACATTGATAAGATAATATTTACAGCTATAAATCATGAATAATTTTCTTTAGCAGAATAGAGAAAAACAAAACACATTTAAAGTGTAACTTGTATAATTTTAAAAGTAACTCTTGAATTCCATTTATAAAATTGAAAATAGTGACCCCTATAATAAGTTAATCACTATGCATTAATCTTTTCTGTTCTGTTGGTTGCTGAAAGTAATCTTGAATATACAAAATCTTTACTAGTTTGCTAGACTGACAAATATTTTAATAGTTGTAGCATTCCTGACCTGAATGTGCAAGGGCTATCTCATTAAGATTAGCAATATGTTTGTGATTAGCAATATTCAGTGACCATTGCCATTCTTTTCTCTGAGAAGCTAGAGATTAATTGTCTACTTGATGGCTGATAAGTAATGATATGAAGTCATTTGAAAAGAATTTAGGGGAAATTTTTAGGGAATCTCGAGTCTACTCAATGTGTACAAGATCATTCATTACTGGTTCCTAGCTCTGGCCTCATGCAATCAAGAATCCATTGATATCTATCCTATTGGATGAGTGCATTTAAAAGCTCAACTTCAGATTTCATATTATTTAATTAATTTGCCATAAAATTAATTTGACATCTTTAAAAAATATACTACAGTCCTAAACAAATATAAACCTGGATAAAGTAAGCAAGAAAAATAATTAACAAAAACTAACAAAGAGTTTGAAAATTATTAAAGGAATAACAATACAAACTCCAGTTGATTTAGAAACCTTGAGCTAGTTGGAAGGTGATTCAGGTAAAGAAGAGCATCAGGCTCAGCTTTCTCAGGTGCTCATCTTTTGACTCCTGGTCCACAACATGGAGATAATTTAAACATGATGAACTAAACTAAAGTTTATTAAAATGAATACTGTACTTTTGCCAATAATTATCCTTCTTTTAGGATAATAGTGTTGTGTTTTTCAGCTAGATTTTTAATCATTGCTCCTCCAGGCAAATTTTTCTATTTTGGATTTCCTATTAATCGATATCATGGCAAAATTGAAGAAATAGTCATTTATCCATACTATAACTTATATAGGAGTTTCCACTCTTGACTCCAAAATTAATGCCCTCAATTTTTTCTTCAAAGTGCACTTTTTCAACCATTATTCATAAATCATTCAGTAACTTTAGTGAAGCAAACACCTTTCTTGAAATTTTAAAATAGTATCAGGTTAATAAGCTTATGCTTATTATATTATGCCATTAATTAATAAGAATTTTAATATAAACTGGATTACAGTTAGCTTTTATGAATATATATTTATCACTTTATTTGTCTGTTTCCAAAATAATAACAAAATCCTTTGCGTTATGCATTTTCTGTAATGCTTTTGTTTTAAATGTGTAATTTTGGCATTTTTGCAAGAAACATGATTTCTGTTCTGATTAGTTAAAAATTTTGTTGCAAGTCTTCTTTCTGCCCTGGCATTGCAGATGAAGCATATATCTTCACCGTCTCACTGATTTTAAATGATATGCTGTCACTGAGATAGTTGATGATTGCCTCAGCTCTGCCACACATGGCATTCAACATTATCGCATACTTTGTAAGAAAATAAGAGTTGTCACAGACATTTTAAAATGAAAATATGTATGCAGATTTTTTACTTTTGTGTGAGATAAAGAAGATAAATGTTTCCAAGAGTTACTCACAATAGGGATCTGACCCAGCCTCATGTCTGCCTTCCATGCATGGTATTTTTCACTGCTCTTTCTCCCCTTGTGACCTAAGCTCCAGATTTCTGTTCCATCGTTTCCTTGATGCATTCACTTTGTAGTCTAAATGGGAGATTATCTAACTTGCAAAAGGCATGAGTCTTTGTCAGTGAGAGCAGACATAGCTGCAAACAACCTCAGTGGTCATACAGTTGCTCAGCAGCCTTGGAGGTGTAGCAGTTCCTTCATGTATGTACTGGGCTGTGTGCATGCCCTGCCCAGGTCCACTCCACAGGCTGGTGTCCCCTCCCCTAACTGCTCTCAGTGGTGACTGACAGGGACTCACACGGCTATCCACTTCTCTAGAGAACTGAAAGGGTTGAATTATTATTGATGCTTTTCTGATACACATAAAGGAGAACTAGGTAATATGAAAGACAACTTTTGATAGTTATCTTTTAAGAAATTGGTCCATTTCACCTAAATAGCAAATGTGTAAGGCATAGAGGTTTTGTTATTCTATTTCATTCATCTTTTAATATTCATGGGATTTGTCATGATGGTTCCTCTTTCTGATTTTGGTAATTACAAAAAAAATTTTTGGTTGGTCTGGTTAGAGTTTAATCAATTTTATTGAGACTTTTAATGAATCAGTTTTAATTTCAGTCATTTTTCTCTATTGCTTCTTTGTGTTTTTGTTTTTTTTTAAGTAAAGAAATGATTATTTTAGGCTCTATAGAATCATGATTGACAAATAAAACTTGTAATACTTTAAAAGTGTGGTGTGTACAGCATGATGATTTGATATGCAGATACATCGTGAAATGATTCCCACCTGCAGCTTAATTAGCACATCCATCCCCTCACATAGTAACCTTGGTACATGTGTGAGAATGTTTAAGATCGAGTCTCTTAGCAAATTTCAAGTAGAGTAACTGTGCTGTGCATTAGGTTCCCAGAACTTACCCTTGGAAAGTTTGCATCTTTTGACCATCATTTCCCCATTTTCCCCACTGCTCATCCCCTGGCAATCCCTTATTTCTGTAAGTTTGATCCTTTTTTTTCCCCCGATTCCACATATAAGTGGCACTATCCATTCTATGCCTTTCTCTGCCTGCCTTATCTCTGATATCTGCTCAAATGTTTATTGCTTCCTGTTTTCTGTTTTCTTTATGTCTAATTGTTCTTTAGTTTCATAAGATGGGAGCTTGGGTTATGCCTTTTACTTACATGCTTTTTTTCCTTTCTTTCTTACAATGCATTTAATGCTCTTTTTTCTCTAAGCACTGCTTTATCAGCATCCCGCGCATCTTGATAAGTTGTACTTTTTATTTAATTAAGTTCATTTTGGTAAACTGCCATTGGCGACCATGTGTTTTTGAAAACGCATTCTTTAATTTCCAAATATATAAGGATTCTTTTTCCCAAATACATGAGGTTTCTAATTTCCAAAGACATGAGCTATCTTTTTGTTATTGATTTCTAGCATAATTCCACTGTGGTATAAGAATATATTTCTTATGTTTAAAAAAATATTAAGATGTTTTTGAGCCAGAATATGTTCTATCCCCTTGAATGTTCCATGTATGCTTGAAAATAATGTGTTTTATGCTGTCATTGGATTATTATATAAATGTCTATTTCTGTGTATATGTTTGTGTGTGTTGTGGGAGAGTGGGTGGGTGGATGGGTGACATTTGTTCTGCTTAATGTTCTCAGAGATTTCTAAATGCATATTTTGGTAAATTTTGCAGTGTTATTGGCCATTGTATACCTTAAATATTGATTCTGCTCCATTATCTCTCTCTTATCTTTTTACTGTTCCTTCTTTGTATGTTATGACTTTAGTAATTTAGCAGAATTTGAACATTTTGTTCATTTTTTTTCCTTTCAAATCTCTGTTTAGAATATTGTCACATCTTCAAGCTCACTGCTTCTTTGCTTCGTCATGTCCTGTCTACTGATAAGCCCACTGAAAGCAGCCTTCATTTTATTTATCAGGTCTTTGATGCCTTATAGATCCTTCTGATTTTTTCCTGAATTTCCATCCTTCTGCATATATTACCTATACGAGAGTCCTTGTGCATGAATTTGTGCAAGGGGAGGGACAGAGGGAGGGACCACAGGAGTTTGGCCGGCAGGCCCTGATCTAGTTGTGTAGTTAAGCTGAGATAACAGCAAGCAAAGACCACAGACAGAGTGCCCCACATTGGCCTGAACACCAGCTACACTCTGAGGTGGAAATAGAGCTCTACTTTGCTGCCCGTGCTCAGGCCGCCTCACTCTCCCCAGGGCAGAGTTGCTGGTAGACAGACAGGTCATGTCTCTTACCTCAGCCACACATTTTCTTGGGGCTCCACCCAAGATCGGTAGCTGACTTGGCCATTGGTGGTTCATTGTCATAGGAGCACTAGCCAATCAACATTTGGAAGCCTGGAAAGACAGGGTGCTGAGTTAGAAGTGGCTAATGGGGGCAGAAGGTCGAAAGGCAGCAACGTGCAGTGCGGTGGCAGAGGTAAGATGGCGGTGGTGCTTACTTTATGTCTTTGCAGTTAGGTTGCTGCCTTACCCCCTCTACCCCCTCCAAGCAGCTACTGTCTCCATCAGCATCAGTCACTCTCCTCCTACAGGCTTTCCAGACCGGAGTCGGGAAGAGAGACCAGCCAGGGGGAGGAACCGCAGAAGGTTGGCTGTGGGAGCACACTGACCACGAGGGGGCAGCTCCTGCATTGAGCATCTGCTCCCTTGTGGTCAGTGCGTGTCATAGCAACTGGTCATTCTAGTTCAGTCATAATGGTCACTTAGGCTTTTATATCTATAGATTTTCTTGTATGTTGCTTACTTTTTTCTTCAGAGTACTTAACATATTAAAAATAGTTATTTTAAGTTCCTTGTTCATTCTACGATCTGTGTCATATGTGGGTCTAGTTTTGTGGTTTATTTTGCATCTTCATATAATTTTTTTCCTTGTATTCTGTTCTGCCTTGTAAGATGTTGCATCAACTAGTACAAACTGAGTAAATAGAATTTTAGTGTCAGGATTTAGGAGTTGGTTTGTGTTTAATGTCTGCCCTAGGCTCCGAATTCCTCTGCTGTCCTGTGTCCTGGACTCTCTTGGCTTGGGCCTTCTTCTGTGCTGCTTCTAAATAAGAGTATGTGTGTTCCTGCTCTTTTCTCTGTAATCCACTGTTATTAGACTGGAGTTTGGAGAGGGTAGTAAGGAAAGGGAGTTAAAGTATTTTATAATACTCTGACTGACTCTCAACCTTTTAGTGGGTGCATGTCCTGGTACAAGGGACTGGATATTTTTCTGTCCTTTCTTCACTCCTATAGGGTTGTGCCACTGCCTCGCACTTTCAGCTGACTCCAGCATTCCTCATTTATTTCTCAGTCTCATTCCCTGTTGATTATGTTGCCCTTTTACTTAGAGGAGACAGGAAACCTGGAAGAAGTTGAAGTGGGAAGACATATCCTTCAGGCACTTCGAATGAGGTTTCAGAAATACACTTTGGCGAATCTGGGGAATTCCTTTTCCCTATACATTTTTGCTTTGGAGAAGGGTTTGGGCATGATTCATAATTATTTTTCCCTCTTTCCCTGAAGGCCACTAAAAGAACTTTTTCATATCATCACCATGGGAACCTGGCAGGGGTTCCCCTAAGACTGACCTATGGGGGATTCTTACTTCCCTGCCCTTTTATTGCTTTTGGTGCAAGTAAACAGAGTTCCATTACTGGGTCTCTATGGCTACACCTGCCTCTCTGGGTTTCAGGGTGGCAGTTTGCCGTGCAAACTCATTTCTCTGGTGGGTATAAGAAAAGTCATGGTTTTTCAGTTTGTCCAGCTGTTTCTTGTTGTACTGATGGGAAGGACAACTTTCCAGAGCTTTGCATGTTGCTAAAACCAGAAGCTTCGAGCTGTTTTTCAAACAGACCAGTTCTCTCTTTGGAAGACAAAAAGCAGCATGCCAGTCGTCTGAAGTCAGGCTTATCTGCTCTGATAAGCATAAAACATCCGGGACAGCAACTGTGATTGAGATATGACCCATTTATATTAGTCATTGCCCACAACCATTGACTGTGACCCCTCTGTTTCTGCTGTGTCCAGAGAAGTGAATAAAAGAAAGCTCTGAGAGAAACCTCTATCGCTGCATTTTGTAGATATTGGAAGGTGCACTAATTTCTCGACATTATTTTTGATTTGCTGTCACTGGTGTTCATGTGTGTGTTTGGGATTGAGGGGCACAATTTCATGGGCTTTCACTTGCTGTTTTGTAAGATAAGGGTCCTTATTTCACAGGCCAGACCCTGTGAGGGTTTTGCAGCTGCTGAGTATATATGTATTCCATTATACCTTAAAAACAGAAGACCTACAATGTTGTTCCCTTAGTTTCTGATTGCTGCTGTAATATAATAGGTGGCTTAATGTAACAACAAAAATTATCTTACATTTCCTGAGGTTAGAACTTCAAAATGGATCTTATGAGACTAGAATGAAGGTGTTGACATCAAAGTGTATTCCCTTTTGAGGTATTAGGGGGAAATCTCTTTCCTTGCCTTTGCACTTATAGAAGCTTCCTTCATTCCTTGACATTCCTATGGTCCTGTCTCAGTTTACCTCAGATTTCTGGGTCACATCTGTTTCTCTCTCTTCCTTCTTCTTTCACTTATAAAACCCTTGGGCCTGCAGTGATAATCAGGATAATCTCCCATGTCAAACTTTTATTCACATTTGATGAATCCCATTTGCTACATATGGTAACATATACATAGGTTTGAGAGATTAGGACATGAATTTTGGGAAGGAAGACATGGAGTTGGGAGGCAGGATTATTCTGCCTACCACTGTAGTCATTAAATCCATCAGATTCATGGGTATGCGCCAAAACTGCACTTACTACCTGACTCCTTCACTTGTACTCATTCTGAAACTACCTGGATTCCAGGTCTCCTGTTTTCTGCTCCACATTCATCTTTTAATCAACAGACCTTGAAAATATGGACATTCTCCTTCCCCCAGGGATATTTACCTTGGTGAGTCGCTTTAGAATATCTGTGTAAAGAATGTATACTGATATATTTGTGATGGATTTGCAACATCTCACTTCAAAGTGATCTGGCCTTTTCTTTATTCCGGATCCGTGAACTGACTTCAATCTGGAACATGGGGAAGAGGTCGTCATTTTTCATTATAGCGACTGACTCATTAACCTCCATCTGTCAGCTTTTATTTATTTATTTAGTTTTATAAATCAAGCGACACTGTGATTAGCTATTTATATGTCTTAACACCAGTGACTTCAAGATCTATTAGCTCCAACCATAAATTGTTGCAGGTCAAGAGATCCTGCTTCCCCCTCAGGCCCTGCTGGTCATTTTGAAATTATGTTCATCTTGGCCCTCATGTTAAACGCCACCACTTCCTCTGTTATTTTGGGACAGTGGTGGATGGCATCGGTATTGGACGGAATATCTGTGACAGAATATCATCTCTCCTATGGATCACAGTCACTCCTGATCTCAAGAATCCCAGTGCATCCTCAACAGTGTGTTGTTTTCTGCCTTAATGAAAACAGAATCCTTTGAATGAATATATCAGATGGTGGGTTCTCAGGCCACATGTAATCAATCAGCCCTGACATCAATCCTACTTCCTGGGATCATATATTGCATTCAACACTGATAAAATGAAGTTCTGCTTTCTCTGTTGAGTTTTAAAAGGATCTTCATTGAGCCCATGTTTTAAGTAGCTATCCAGCAAATTTTGGTCAAAAAGTTCTAATAGCCTTCTTTAAACTTCTGTAGTGTGCTAACTCATGTTGTTGTTTATTTATTTATATTTAAATCTTCACCCCAGGAGGGAGGATATTTTTTCCAGGGCTTGTTATTATTCTTGAAGATTTACCAAATACTGTTTTTTAAGGCAACAGTGAACTCATGGCATCCTTTTCAACAGAACACATTTAGTAATTAGTTAAAAAGAACTTTGAATTATATTTACGTGTAATATTATTTATATAAATAAATGCATAGACCAATGTATCAGTCAACTTGGGTTTCCATAACAAAATACCAATGGCTGGTCGGCTTAAGCAGCAAACATCTATTTTCTCAAAGTTTTGGAGACTAGAAGTTCATGATGAAGTTGCCAGCAAATTTGGTATCTGACAGTTGCTCTCTTTGTGGCTTATAGATGGCTACCTTCTTGCTGTGACCTCATAAAACCTCTTCTCTGTGCACAACAGGAAGAGAACTCTGAAGTCTCTTCTTTTTATTTTTTAAATATATTTTATTGATTTTTTACAGAGAGGAAGGGAGAGGGATAGAGAGTTAGAAACATTGATGAGAGAAACATTGATCAGCTGCCTCCTGCACACCTCCTATTGGGGATGTGCCCGCAACCACGGTATATGACCTTGACCGGAATTGAACCTGGGACCATTGAGTCTGCAGGTTGATGCTCTATCCACTGAGCCAAACTGGTTAGGGCTCTTCCCCTTCTTAAAAGGACGCCAGTTCTATAGGATTAGGGCTTCAGTTAGGATTGGTGTAATGATCTCAGTTGACTTTAATTAGCTCCATAAAGGCCCTATTTCCAAATAAAGTCATATTGGGCATTAGAGGTTCAACATTGGAGTTTCGGATAGAGATACAATTCAGTCTATAATAATCAGGGAAAGATTTACTTCACCATGTACTTTATTTTTGCTTCATGGACAAATATTTTTAACAATCCAACCCTTTCCAGATTATCATCAAATCAGAATAGTCTCCTCTTTGCTTACTGTGTGGCCTGTCACTTAATGTAGAACATATTGGTTAATATACTTTGCCATAGGTCCTGCTGGACCACATGTCACCTCTCTTTAATATTGTAATTGAGATCACTAGTGATTACATGTCCTATGGAATCTAGAAAAACAGAGATAGTAGGTAATACTTGTATTCAGGAAATAATAAAGGAAATTAGTAAATCTTAATTTCCATAGCTTGATGTGGTGATAGTATAAGAATCCAAGAATGATACTATGATAGCCTGAAGGAAGCTGATGTTATCTTTTATTTTCACTAAGTATACTTGCTACTTATTTAATTTCATTGGGTTTTTCTGAGGTTCTTTGCATATTCACACAGACAAAAAATAAAATAAAATAAAAAACAAACAAACAAAAAAACACACCTAGTTTTTGTTTTTTTTTAATTTTAGAAAAAATTCTGGGAAATTTCTGCCTCAAATAATCACCTGGAATATTTATGTATAAATAAAGATACATCCTAAGGAGTCAGTGATTATTTGCCAAATGAAAAATATCAATCAGTAACTGGATTTCTGTAATCAATTTAAAAACAGATACAGACTGGTCTAATGATTTTCATAGTATTTTGAGTCAATTCTAAGTGGTGTACAGGATTGAAAAACTGGAATTTTTGCCTCAATCATGAGAGCAGCTTTTATAAAGCAAACCTCAGGTCAAAAAAACAGCTGTCTATTTCTTTGATTCTGGATATAATAAAACACTGAACAAAAGGATAAATAAAGCACTCAATTCAACTGAGCAATAAACACATTATTATAAAAGTATATTATTATAAAGGTAATTGATATAACTTTAAAAAACACATTCATTTTTAAAAATCAGTGGCAAATAAAAGTTAAAAATCATGAGTTGAATAATAATGAATATATAGCCAAAGTGGATGTATCTATTTTTAAATATGCATAAGAGTTGAGATAAAAGTAGTCATCAAATGCAGAAGTCCAGTAAAATATCATAAAGTATTATTTGAGAATAATGATCTGTAAAAATCATGCTCTTAAGAATATTTTTATGAGTTTCACTTATAATAATACATCTAGGACACAATAATCACTTATATTATTAAACATAATGATTATTCATCCATGAAGTTTATAATAGGAACTGAAAGCCTTTGGTCTGACAATATTCCAAAACTTGAAGGCAAAGTCAACTAGTTATTATAATTAAATGTCTTATAAAAAAATACAAAAAACAAAACAAAAAAATCCTGTGCTCAATAATATCGATACACTAGTAAAAATGCCAGTAAATAAATTATTAGGACTGGTATAATAGTAACTGCTTAATATATGCATGGTGTATGTGGAAAGGGGTTGCATTTTGGTTTTATAAAATCTATATATATAAAAGGCTAACATGCTAAGTGTCCATCAGATAATGACATCACATAGCAACACCTGGCTTCCTCTTCCTAGTGACTAGCCGCTTTGCAGTTTCTTCAGTCCAGGAACAAGACTTGCTATATAGCCAGGAAACATTTGCACTTTAACCCAGTGGTTCTCAACCTTCTGGCCCTTTAAATACAGTTCCTCATGTTGTGACCCAACCATAAAATTATTTTAGTTGCTATTTCATAACTGTAATGTTGCTACTGTTATGAGTCGTTATGTAAATATCTGATATGCAGGATGGTCTTAGGCAACCACTCTGAAAGAGTTGTTCGACCGCCAAAGGAGTCACCACCCACAGGTTGAGAAACACTGTTTTAACTAACGTCTGTGAAGTGTTTTCTGTGCCTCATCTCATTTGATCCTCACAAAAGTCCTGAAGTAGGTAGATAGGAGATTCAGTGGAATCCTATTTTCTTTTCTTTAGCTGGTAAACGGAGATTTAGAAAGCTTAGAAACTTGACTCGCCTGAAAAGAAGTAAGAAATGGTGGACCTTGAAAATGACTTCAGGTTTTTTGTCACTGTGCAGACTATATTCTTCACAGTGACAACATTTATAAATATTTAACACTACTGCAGTTAAATATTTTACCCTTTGTTCTCCTGCATGATCTACAATAATAATCTGCTTCATGTTGATATTTACTGCTGTGTTTCTGACAATTACCTGAAAGAGAAGTTGGGGTGCTTCACTGGGCTGGAAAAAGTTTAGCTACATCAGAAAGCAGGTTTAGCCCTAACTGGTTTGGCTCAGTGGATAGAGCATCGGCCTGTGGACTGAAAGGTCCCAGGTTTGATTCCAGTCAAGGGGATGTACCTTGGTTGCGGGCACATCCCAAGTGGAGGGTGTGCAGGAGGGAGCTGATCAATATTTCTCTCTCACTGATGTTTCTAACTCTCTCTGTCCCTTCCTCTCTGTAAAAAATCAATATATATATATATATATATATATATATATATATATATGAAAGCAGGTTTAATTAAGCAAGTTCATTCTATATATATAAAAAACTAAGTTGATTTGCACACATGCAGTACCTATAAAGCTGTTGCTGGTGACAATTGCATGCATGTATTTTGATCAGTCATTTTCGATCATGAATTTGGTTGATACTTCTATTATAGAGAAAGGGTGAATAGTGATATTAAAATATTTCTTCTAATTAATTTCCTTTCAGTGTGCATGAATTCATGCACCAGGCCACTAGTAAATTATAAATGTCCATTTCTGAATCTTTCTTACTGGTGATATGAAGAAAACACTCAGTCCCTCATGTGATGCCAGAGATCAACATAAAATTACATCTGTATCACTCACCAGTTCTTAAGAAAGTGACTACTGGCACAACCATCCAGAGTTTCTCTTATGTTTTTCTTTATAGATATGGTCCTATAATCATTTTAGTGTAGTGTACATGGCACACAATCAGAGAAACAGGTATCTTGTCTCTTTCCCTTTGATCTCCCAAACTTCTTATTCCACCTCCTTCAAAAAAAGCACCAAAAGTTAAACGCTCACATGACCACTACCTTTTATACAACTAGAATCCAATTTAGAATTTGTATTCATTAAAAATTAATATGGGACTAATATTTATATAACTGCACACAACCCCAGATAAATGACATTTTTTATTAAAATTTTCTGTATCAATCAAAGTCCCTTTGGTGAAGTTTTCAGCTTTCATTGCTTCTTTATGTGATAGTCAATAAAGCACTGATGCTTGGGTAAATATTTTATGATGCTATAGAAAGAACTCTATTTTGTTAGATTGCCAGGACATTGAGTGCTGAATTTTACTGAAAGCTTTCTCCACATTTATTGAAGTGGCCCTGCCATTTTCTTTATCTGATAATGCAGAATGCTAAATTAGTAAATATGTTCATGTTTAATCTCTGAATTTCCTCCATTGAAATATTTGTCCAATATATTCATTTAATAAAAAGTAAGGGTAGACTGTGAGGATTTTATTAAAGAACTTTATGCATGTTTATAAGTGAAATGAGTGCATACACATGCACACACACAAGATATATATCTTAAATGCATGTCATATACATATATATATATATATATATATATATATATATATATATATATATAATTTATGTGTATATATGCAGGGGAATGAGACCTCTGCTTTTTCTACAGAGGCAAGAGCTCTGCTTCAAAAAGGCATGTTTTCTAATAATGCAATTATTGATCATCAGTACTATTTTAAACCCTTTTACCTTAAGCCCTCACAAGCCAATACCCTGATTTGATGTATTTAGTAAAATGAAACATTATGCCTCTATAATCAATAAATAAATTTCTCTGGAGTAAAAGAATCAGGTAAATTGCTAAGCTTAAAAGCTATAAAAGACCACAGGTTTTTATGCTCTTATGAGGACAGAACAGAAAGCCTCAGGCAAAAGCAATAATAGTTAAAAAGCAATATTTAGAAAATAAATTTTAGAGAATAATTATGATTGCATGTAAGAGAATAGAAATATATCTTATTTCCTAACCTTTAATATATTTTAAAGCAAAAAGTACAGATTGCTGTTTTGATAGTCCCATATAATAAAAGGGTAATATGCAAATTGACCCTTAAAGCAGAACCACTGGGAATGACTGGTCACTATGACACACACTGACCACCAGGGAGCAGACGCTCAATGCAGGAGCTGTCCCCCTGGTGGTCAGTGCGCTCCCACATGGGGAGCTCTGCTCAGCCACAAACCAGGCTGATGGCTGCCAGTACAGTGATGGTGGCGGGAGCCTCTCTTGCCTCCTCAGCAGAGCTAAGAATGTGTGACTGCAGCTTAGGCCTGCTCCCTGCTGGCAAGTGGACAACCCCGAGCTGCCAGAGGGATGTCTGGCTGCAAGCTTAGGCCTGATCCCCCGGGGAGCAGGCCTAAGCCAGCAGGTGGACATCTCCCGAGGGGTCCCAGACTGCAAGAGGGCACAGGCCAGGCTGAAGGATCCCCTGAGTGCACAAATTTTTGTGCACTGGGCCCCTAGTATTTATATAAATATAAATAGTCACTTTGGATTTTTTTCTACCTAATGTAAAATAAAAATTCTATGATGTAGTAATGTGCCAGATAATATATGTTTGTTTGTTTGTTTTTACATTTTGCCAAACAATTTTCCAAAGTGATACCAGTTTACAATCTCATCAGCTGTATAGCCATGCCACGCCTTGACATTTTTTAATGTCTTTAGGATACAAAGAAAAGAATTGTCATTGTGATGTGTGTGAAATACAGCACTATCTATCACACTGTGGTTGTGATTATAATTTCCCTGATCACTAATGAAATTAAGCACATTTTCATATGTTCATAGTAAAGACAACCTCACAAACAAAGCTGTGATTTTCCTGAAACTAGGAAATATTTCTTATTTATGTTTTATGACCAATGCCTGTTAAAGTGCTGGCTCAGAATCCATACTTAATAAGAGTTATATGGCTCAATACTCATAGAGGATGAAAAATAATTTGTGTCAGCATAAGCAATATGTATGGACACTAGGTAAGTGGTATGTCTAGATATCTATTAAGAGGTGCTTCTGAAATTTGAGAGAGTGTTTGTCTTATATCAAAGATGCCTTATTCAGCCACATCTTGTTAAGATAATTGCCTTTCACTAGTATTGGTAGCCCTACATTTTTTAACTACAATGTCTTCATGCGTCATATCTTGGCAAGAAAATTGGTTTTCTGAAGATTTCCCGTTAATAATACCAATATCTTCTCTTACTTTTTATTAAAGGTGAATATGCTAAATTTGGAAGTTTCTATCCATAATACAAAATACTATTATTCATCCTTTAGTCTGCTTCTTTATTTGGTTTAACAAAATTTTCCATCAACTTCATGAAAAATGTCACTTAATATTATAGTCACCTCTGCAGTATGAATATCAAAGCTACCACTTTGATTCTCAAAACTTAGGACTTCTGCTAGTCCTAAAAGTCTCTATTCTATCCCTGTACATAGTTACCTATAATATTTATAAATAATTTTTATCTATCTGTTATCTATCCATACATTAGTTGTCTATCTCATCCTTGTTTAATAAAATTAATACATATTAATTACTATTTTTAAATCTTTTTGTACCATAATTTAAAAAATTTGGACATTATTTAGAATTTGCATATTACCCTTCTTTCTCTTTCTTTGTGGCATCTACATTTTTTATTATTTTTTAAAGCTTAGATGTCATTAAAATAACATGAGACTATCAGCAATGACTAGGAAGGTAACTGAGGGCATATTTTCTGATTATATCTAGAACAATACACTTAAAGAGAACTATTAATCTGTATCTAATAATGTATAAAACATCTTAGCTATATTATATACTCCGTCTTATTTTCCTGAACATGACCTTCAATATTCCCAACAATCCTGAATAGTTAGTAAGAGGTCACATTACCAAATGTACTGCACTTTGCCAGCCACCATAGACACAGATCTGAAAAATACCACTACATTCCCCTTTAAGGTAAATTTGTGTTGACCTTGTAATGTGAACAAAAGAACATCAAAAAATCATGTGTGACAATATCTCCTCTTCATGAATAGAATGACTTAATATTATGATGTCAATATTTCCCAGTTTAACAATAGATTTAATATAATCCTAATTTTTTAAAAATCCCAGGATGTTTGTCAATATTAAAAAAATGGATTCTCATGTTTAAATGGAGAGCCAAAAGACCCAGAGTAGCCAACATAATATAGAAGCAGAATGAGAAGACTGAATGACAGCAGAATGAGAGGACAGATGCTACCCAACTTCAGGAATCACTATAAAGATACAGTAATCAAGGCAGAGATGTTTGGGACAAAAAATAGACAAACATATCAGTGAAACAAAACAGAGAGCATAGAAAAGCCAAAGTCATTTATTTGAAATGAGGAAATTGTATATATACTGTAATTCAATATTCTTTTCATTAAGAAAAGTGCTGATGCACATTCAAATATCCAGGCTTCAAAGTCTGCTAATCTAGTGACTAGACTCATATTGTGGTCCTTTTAGAAATTCTTTTTGTTTATTTTAGCTTCATTTTAAGATCCTTGCTATATCTAGTCTTTCGTTCTCAGACCTCATATCCACATGTGATGATAACTGAGGGAAGGAAGACTTTTATTTCTATAGCCTTTTAAGAGAAGCAAAGAAAAATTTTCCATAAACCCTCCCTTAATCTAAATAGGATCATGTCTGTTCCTGACATAATAGTGCAAGTAGCCAAAAATTAAGCCTGACATTCTGATCCGATCAAGTGTAGAGAATATATTATTATGATGATGTGCTGATGACAAATAGGCCCACAGTTGAAAGGGGATAGGATGGATGCATATGTATATAAACTAGAGGTCCGCTGTACAAATTCATGCACTTGGGGGAGGGGGTCCCTCAGTCCAGATTGCAAGAGGGTGCTGGCCAGGCCGAGGGACCCCACCCCCCACCAATGCATGATTGGGGCTGAGGAGGGACACAGGAGGGCTCCAGGGTGTGTCCAGCCCATCTTGCTCAGTCCCTATCGGCCAGACCCCAGCAGCAAGCAAACCTACAAGTCAAAGCATCTGCCCCCTGGTGGTCAGTGTACGTCATAGTGAGTGGTTGAGCGGCCTTAGCATACCATTAGCATATTACGCTTTGATTGGTTGAATAGCCAACTGGACAACCAGACACTTAGCATATTAGGCTTTTATTATATAAGATATCTATATGTACATACACATACTTATATATTTATAAATATAATTGTGTTTGTGTGTGTGTGTGTATATATATATATATATATATATATATATATATATATATATATGTGTGTGTGTGTGTGTGTGTGTGTGTGACTCACACATTTTTCTAGTTTTTTCTTTATTTGCAATGAGGGAGATATAATAAGATATTTAAAATATGTTTTCAGAAT
The DNA here is from genome assembly GCA_004026665.1 of Murina feae. Lineage (NCBI taxonomy): Eukaryota > Metazoa > Chordata > Mammalia > Chiroptera > Vespertilionidae > Murina > Murina feae. The sequence continues at coordinate 428 of PVJC01029112.1, read as the reverse complement.
TGTTAGGAGGTAGAATGGTAATTATGTTCTGCTGCTTCTACCATAAAACCAGATGACAACATTAACATTTAAATAAACCATGGGAAACATTTTTCAATAGTAAGGTTGACATATTCATATAGATTTTTAAAAAATGTTTGCCTACTTGTATTCTTAATGACTTGAATACATGATAGAGAACCAGAAACCACTATTGTCTGAGTTAAAGAAATGAAACTTTTGACCTATATTTTTCATCATCAGAACCACTCTTAATGTTAACAAGTGTTAAAAACTTCCTGAATGTTGGACTGCCATATACTACCAAAGAAAATAAATATTTTATCTCAGGTCTCCTCTGGACATATTTAAATATGATCAACAAAAAGAGACTCATGTTAAAATCTGTAGCCTTTCACATTTCAAAAGATTTTTATCTCAAGTAACAA
>PVJC01029111.1:0-22105 GCA_004026665.1 Murina feae | reverse complement strand
AGCGTCTATAATGAAACAATTGTTACTTTTACTGGTTAGGCTGGAGCTGCTCTTTCCTTCAGCTCCGGAGGATTCTATGATTGTTACAATGTTTCAAAAAGCTGTGTTTTGCTAGAGGCAGTTTAATCGGAGCTGAGCTGAAGGGCGCAGCTTCACTTTCCCTCCTGCCGCAATGGAAAGGGCTGTTTACTCAGGTCCGGGAGTGGCAGCCGCCATGTTGGCTGGGCTAATTTGCATACAGCCGCTCTGATTGGCTGGTGGGCGTGGCTTACCCTGTCTCGGAGAAACGGTTAATTTTAATATTTCGCTTTTATTAGTTTAGATAATGTATTTTTATTTTATTAAATTGATGGATTAACAGATTCTAGAAAAGATAATCAATGTTCTTTGGCAGGTTTTCACCCTGTGGTAGTTCTATATACTGTGGACATTGCTAGAAGTTTGACTTACGGAAATTTTATACCATCAGCTGACACTCAATTCCCATGATGTTATCTTTTCCTTCTTCCCCATAAATATTTGCATTTGTCATACATGTCATTAACACCTTTCCTTCAGATTCTCCCTATCTAAAAGAGAGATTCCAAATACCTCCCCTACCCAGCCACAAAGATAATCTATAGGACACACACTCAGAGGTCAAGTGGAGTGCAAAGAGGCAAATGCCTAAGGATAAAGAGGAGTAAACAATAGTGGAGGCCAGAGAAGCAAAAAACAGGACAACTGGAACATTGGGGGAGGGGGGGAACAGATCAGCCAAGGGACTTTGGTGCATACATTTAAGCATAAATAATGGACACAAAACACTGGCGGGTAGGGGAGGCGGGCGGAAGGGCAGGGGAAAAAAGAGATATATGTACCAATCTTTGTAAAACCTTATGTAATTTAAAAAAAAAAAACAAATAAAAACAAAACAGGACAACTAATCAAGCACCTGAGGCTGAAACCAAGACTGTGATGATAAACAAAGCACAGTCAATGCATATGTATTAGGCACCTATTATTTTTAAGTTGTAGTGTGCTGAGCACTTTTAAATACCTTAGAGAAGTTAACACCACAATCCTGTGATAATAAAACAGAGAATAATAGCACTCATACAACTTCCTCATCATTGTACAACTGGTAAGTAGCAAAGCCAGAATTTAAACACCAGCCCTTTTATGCCATATCCCATGCTCTTCCCTCTATCACGCTGCCTCAAAAAGTGCAGGTATTGGGAAGTATTAAGCAAGATTGAAGAATATAACATGAAGATCGAGTCTTATATTGGAGTGGGAAATACAGAAATAACCAGCGGTACAGGTGAAAATGAATCTAAACTAATAAAAGCGAAATAGTAAAATTAACCGTTTCTCCGAGACAGGGTAAGCCACGCCCACCAGCCAATCAGAGCGGCTGTATGCAAATTAGCCCAGCCAACATGGCGGCCGCCACTCACGGACCTGAGTAAACGTTTAGGCAATGTCCCTTGCAGCAGGAGCGAAAGCGATACTGTTTTTGGCCCTTGGCGGGCAGGCTCCGAAACATGTTTCAATAATGTAACAATCATAGAATCCTCAGGAGCTGAAGGGAACAGCAGGCTGGCCTGCCTTACTAAGAGTAACAAAGTCTCATTATAGACGCTGCGCTGCGAGGTGAAGCAGAGGAGGTTTCGTTACCTCAGCCCACCTCAGCTTAAAGGAACAGAAACCTGCGTCCAGCCGGCCTTGCTGGGACGTTGGGCAATGGGAGCTGTGGGCAGCCTGAAAGCCCCTCACCCAGGCTGGTCAGGCATGCCAGCAGGTGGACATCCCCCGAGGGGTCCCAGACTGTGAGAGGGCACAGGCGGGGCTGAGGGACCTCCCGAGTGCACAGAGCGGCTGCAGGGCGGGACAGCGCAGGACCCAGGACCCGTGAGTGGGAAAGAGGCGGCAGGGTTGGAGGGCACTGGGAAGCGGGTAAGAGGCGGCAGGGGGGGGGTCTCGGCCTGCTTGGTGGGCTGCCCAGGCCCTTTGCAGGGCATCGGGGAGCGGGTAAGAGGCAGTAGGGTCGGCGGCCTGCTTGGCAGCTGTCCAGGCCCTTTGCGGGGCATTGGGAAGCAGGAAAGCAAGGCTGCAGGGGCCGGGGTCCTGCTTGGCAGCTCCCAGACCCCTTGGTGGCACCGGGAAGTGGGAAAGGAAGGCAGCAGGGGATGGGTGAGTGGGAAAGAGTTGGCGGCCTGCTTGGCGCCTTCCCAGGTCCCTTCTGGGGATCAGGGAGCAGGAAAAGGCTGGCCTTACCACGAGGTGGGGTTTTCCCTGCTTTCTGGTGGATGGAGGAAAATGGGCAGTAGGCAAGATTGGGAGGCAGGCCGCACCCAGCCCTGGTCACAGCTCAAAAAAGAGAACAACATGCAGGGGAGGGCAAGAGTCTGAGAGATCAACATAGAGGGGGTGCCTGCTCCAAGCCTGCATGGTGTGCCTGGGGGCAGGTCCCCGGCAGGTAGACACACACAGGAGGACTGCTCCGAGCCTCAGATGCGGCTGGGGGCAGGTCCCCAGTGGTGACACACACACATACACACACACACACACAGAAGGCGCCTGGCAGACTGGGGCCATCATAGGACATCCACTGAGGGGTCCCAGACTGTGAGAGGGGGCAGGCTGGGCTGAGGGACTCCCTCCACCCCGAGTGCACAAATTTTTGTGCACCGGGCCCCTAGTAACAAATAATTTTAGCTGTTAAGAAAAGTTCATTCATCTAAATCATGTGTTCTTCACTGACTCATAGCATTAGCTTCCCATAAAAAGTGCAAAAACATTACATTTTAAAATCCTTGCACTATCTCCACATTGTGGGGGGAAAAAGAGAAATGAGCAATTTTATAATTCATAATAACCCCAATGGTACTGAGGGTCTGTGTCTCAAACTGTATATGTATATGTTTTATTATTTCAGAAATTGAGTAGTAGCTCCTAAATTGACAAACAGAAAATAGCTTAACTTTTCACAGGTATTGTGCCTGAGGATGTATATTTAATTACAGCTTTCATTTTAGTCTCATAAAGTGACTGACCCTCTATAGTGCCTCCAAAACCTGTATGATACTACCATCCCTCCCAGAACAATGTTGGTTATAGAAGTGGTTTTGAATGAAAGATGAAAAGTTGAGTCATTTTTTAATCAGTTGTAGCTCCCAAGTCAGGCTATGAAGGCAGGAGGTCAGGACTAAGGAGAGAGGCACTAGAACATGCAAAGCACAACCTTCCCTTCGTTCAGAATGCATGACACCCAAGAGAAGCAAAACTGTGAGGGAACCAGTATTTCAGAGAATGCTCAGAATAAGAGAAATTAGTACTTTAAAAAATGGAGGGCACAGTGTTGTGGACAGATATTCATTTACCTAATGTATCAGGAAATGGAACAGGTCAGGGGAGAAGAACAGGGAAAGTAAGAAGAGTTCATAAGTAGGTTGGTGGGAATTAGAGCAAAGATCACAGGAGGCTGTTAAAGTGCAACGAGTTCCACAGTTGAGTCGGTATCTCTGTATCTGATAGGCCAAATAGAACAATGCTCTGCTGATACACAATTTTTTTTTTTTTTTTTTTTTTTTGTGGCAGGGAGGTATGTTCCCGTTAAAGATGACTATTGGGTTCTAAAATGATGAGTTCGTAGGGAGCCAGCCCACTCAGCATAAGACCACCTTGCTAAAGGCCACTGTTTGGATCATATCAAGAGAGTGTCTCTGTGTTCTGAATCATACCACTCTTCCGAAGGACAACTGAAGCAGGGGATTTCCCAGGGGTGAGGACGGCGGAGCCCCTAGCGCTAGGACGCTTGCATGCACGACTCCGGAGACCAGGTTCTATAATGCAGGTCTAATTTTATTGAGGAAGTACAGAGTATTTATAGATGGATGTGGCCAATCATGGAACATCATCTTAGGGGAGCCAATGAGCGTAAAGGTTGGGGTACTGTGTATGTGGCTCTGGGAGGGGCTCAGGTGGGCGTTGCCATCTTCCTGGTGTACCAGAAAGATCTGAACTGCTAGAGTGTGCTCACAGCATTGCATTAGCCACTGCACCGAGATAAACCTCCTGTGCACTACCTACAGACAACTGTCTCCTCAGCAATAGTCAAGTAGGAACCTCAGAATGCTTCATGTCCTTAGAAAAGTCTCTCTCCCTCACTACCCTTGAATCTTGTACTCAATACTCTCCTTGTCCAAAACACTCACAGCCTCATCACCACCATCTGCAGGACTATCAGGATAGGCCTCTGTATGTCACTGTCATCTCTTGTCTATTCTTCTCAAATATCCACAGGACTTTGTTAATGACTTATTCTGACCTCGGCCCAATGCCCCCTGAAACCATTTCACTGAACCTTCTGACACTTTATTTTTTTTTATATATTTTATTGATTTTTTACAGAGAGGAAGGGAGAGGAATAGAGAGCTAGAAACATCAATGAGAAAGAAACATTGATCAGCTGCCTTCTGCACACCTCCTACTGGGGATGTGCCCGTAACCAAGGTACATGCCCTTGACCAGAATTGAACCTGGGACCTTTCAGTCTGCAGGCCAACACTCGCCCTATCCACTGAGCCATGCCACTTTAGAGCAATTACCAGAAAGTTCACTCAACTTCCTTTGGAAGCTCCCCTTTCACTTTTTGCATTACTTAAAACCTGGCTCTGCATGATAACACAAATTCTATAAGCCTTTCCAACAGGTAGCTTTCCTCTTCATAAATGCCCATTACCAAGGAGCCTGCAAATATGTTAGATATCCTTCTTGCTCCTCATTACTGTGTCCAGTCCTTCCTTCCTTCCTCCTCTACAAAATCCCAGCTTTTCCCTCTATGTCATCAGACTATAGCATCCTCTACCCCTGTAGTTGCTTCTTCTGCCATTCTCCAGTTCAGTGCCCCTCAGTTAATTGGAGATTCTGATGTCTAGCTCACAAACACTCTCTCTAATACTACTCCTACTTAATTTTTAGTCATTTCCATACCCAATGGTATGATTCTCCCAATATCTAAGTCTCTCAGTTCCTGGACTTCCTCTCTTCCAAATATTTCATCAGCCATCATTCCTGAGCCATTCACATCCATAGTTGCTCTTTAGACCTTGTTGTTACCAATAACCTCAGTCCCTGCAAAATCTCAATTCCATCTTCTTTTCTTTGGTCATGACTTCTTATCTTTCCTATCTGTCTCTTCTAACCCCAAATCATACAATTCTATAACCACCAGGACCTAAAATCCATTCTTTCAGCATCCCTCAGATATCTCCCCCATGATATACTCTCTTGCCTCCTTTCCACCTAATAAGTCCCATAGACAATCATTATAATACTATTTTAACTCCTGTTTTGCTTTGGTGAACCTACCTTATGAAACCATAGTCCTCACTAAAGTCAAACAAACAACCACTCAATACCTATACTCATGTTTCCTGATATAACTGACATTTATAGTTAATCAAAAGAGAACTTCCAGATGGTTTCACCATCAGATCTGCCCACTTGTACCTATTTCTCCTGTTACTATGAATAAGTTCTCTATGTTCATAGTCAAGGTCAGCCCCTGCATTTAGGCAGAATACTTTATCCTCTCCTCTCTTACCAGAATTGTTACAGCATGCTCCTACGTGGTCTTTCCACTTAATGCCTTCGCCTCCCTCTCCGTGTGTGATCTCCAGAGTCCACTCTGAACACGACAGCCACAATTATCCCTGAATAAGAGCCACGCTTCCTAGGGCATCAGAGCTCTACATGATCGGGCTCCATATTGTCTCTCTGACCTCATGTCCTACTACCTCTTCTACTGTTCTCACGCTTAGAAAACTCTTCCCTCAGGTATATCTGCACGGCTTGCTGCCTCATTTCCTTTAAGCCTTTTTCAAAAGTTTTCAATATAAAAAAAGCTTTAGTAGGCTACTATCTAAAATCCAACCCCTGATGCTGTGACATTTCATATCTCTCATTTTTTTCTCTTTAGCATTCATCTATATATAAAATACACATGGGTATGTAAAGTATACAAACACTAAATCCTTTAGGTTTGTGTCTTGCTCATTACTCATCTCATCCACTAGAAGGTAATCCATGAAGGCAAGAATTTTTATCTGTTGGGTTTACTTCTGTATTTACCAGTACACAAAATAATGCCTAGCAATGCCTAGTAGGCAATCAATAAATATTTGTTCAATGAATGAATCAACAAATAAATGGGTATATGAATGACCAGAAGGAGAAGACAGAAAGTTTTACTTTTTAGATGGAAAAATAACAATATTTAGACATGTCTATTTTTACTATGAGATCTCCTGTTCACAAAATCAGGATTTCAGAGGGATCCTAACATACAGAATAATGTAGCTCACTGAGCAACACAAAAACATCAAGAATTAAATCAAACCTTTAAAACCCTAAAATAAATATATTTAATCTTAGCAATAATTATCACTCCTTGAAGAAACAGATATTTGGTTGATCATGCTTTTTCAGGTAACCTGTAAAAGTTTCATTTTTGATGATATTTACTTCTTACGTTCTCAGACATTCATCCCCTCCTTCCCCCAAACACACACATCATATAAGCACCTAGAGTCTAAAAGCTGACATGCATGACCAAGGGATGGGCTGTCAGAACATGTCTTTTTGCCTTATGTTAGGCAATCACAGTATACTCACACAACTTACGTTTCTAATTTCTCCTTGTCCTCTACAATCCCCCAAAACAATATTTATTTTTTTCTAGGATATTTGTGTGTTTATAATTATTTTTATAGCATATATTTTTACACAGTTAATTATATATTTTTTCATATGGTTGATAAGACACCAGAGAACACATTATTAAAAACTATTTCTCTTCTCCCCACTCAATACAATAAAATCCTTCAGTAATGTAAACATTGCCTTTTATCACAGGCTTTCAATCTATCCCAATTTCCTATAAGTCACTGTGCTCTAATGACATTTTGTTAGATGCAAAACTTGAAAATAACAGATGAAAATTCACTTTTGACTTTATTACACCAAAAAAAAAATGTCTGAGTGATAGATGGGACCATTGCTGATACGGTGGTTATCTGGTTCCTGTTATTAGTCATGGGTTATTTTGATCAGCTACAGAGTGATAGTGGGTCCCTGGAATACAAAATACTTTCAATTTTCTGGAGCTTCAGTGAAATGCTATTGAAAGTAGCTGAGAGTTTAGAGTCCCTACTCGAGTTTCCATCAATTTCCATCATTTCATGGTCTCACCACTGGAAAGGATTTTAAGAAGCCCTTTTTGCTAATTATGTCTCACCTCAATTTTGACTTTGAGAGAAGTAGAGACCAATTATTAAAAAGAGAAAATATCTTTTTCTCTTTTTCTCTGAGTTGGGAACACTGGAAATAATAAAAGTATCAAGATCAGACAGAGCCCAAGAAAATTGGCTCATTGAGTTGTTAATAGATAGTATGGTCTGCTATGATAATTTAAAGCTACAATTTTCAGGCTAATTGGGCCAGTTATAAACACTTGGGAATCTGGATGGAATATTTCCTATATTTAATTTTATTCCTATATCCTAATTTTATCTGCTTATTCTCCCAGACACTTTCAGAATATTGTGACCTGAAGATTTTAGCTAGGTTCTAACTTGAGGACAAAATGAACCAGACTTGGGTTTGAAGAGACCATTAGTTGCTTTGCTCTCTTGGGAGAATAAATTGTTAGAAATGAGGGTGGGTTTTATTAGTCAGAAAAAGTACAAATGATGCTTCCATGGAGCTGGGGATCTTGGGACCAGGGAAGAGGATGTAGCGCATTTAGATAAGCATCTCTATAATGGGGGACTTTGGGTGGTGTTCAGACTTTATCCCTAAAAAAAACTCAAATGATGATACTTTTGGTTGTTATTTCACTTAGCCAATTTCTCTGACCCACACTCATTATGTTCACGTTCTTCTCTAGCACTCTGAATAAAGCTTTGGACTGCTTTGTTTAACTTCATCCCTTATTCATCATCTTTGATTGCTTTTAACATCTAATATAATAAAATAGTAATATGCAAATTGACCATTACCTGAGACACCTAAGCCACACCCACCAGCCAAGCCACGCCTCCCAGCCAATCAGAGCGACTGTATGCAAATTAACCCAGCCAAGATGGAGGTCAGCAGCCATGGAGCTTGAGCAAACCAGAGGCTTCTGTTGCAACTGCCTGCCTAGGCTGGCTGAGCCTCTGCTCACAGCCACACCCACCAGCCAAACCATGCCTCCCAGCCAATCAGAGTGACTGTATACAAATTAACTCAGCCAAAATGGAGGCCAGCAGCCATGGAGCTAGAGCAAACCAGAGGCTTCTGTTGCAACTGCCTGCCTAGGCTGGCTGAGCCTCTGCTCATGGCCAGGCCCACCAGCCAATCAGAGTGACTGTATGCAAATTAACCCAGCCAAGATGGAGGCTGGCAGGGCGGCTCTGCACTGGGAGCCTCTGTGGCCGGCATAGCTGTGCCAGGTGTGTCAGTTCAGTGGGAGGGGGGGTCTGGCCTGGGGTTTCCTCGGGGCATCCAGGAGCGCCCATCCCGGGTCCACTGCCTGGCTCCACACCCCGGGGGCCTCCACCAGGCTTGTGGAAGAGCGGGTCCTCCACGGGGCTTGCAGGAGCAGCCATCCTGGGTTCGCTGCCTAGCTCTGTCCCCTGGGGGCCTCCTCAGGGGCATGCAGGAGCACCCGTCCAGGGTCCTTGACCTTCATCCGCCCCCCAGGGGCCTCCACAGGGCATGCGGGAGCATCTGCTGCACAGTGTGGAGCATCCGAAGCCAGTCCACTGCCTGGCTCCACTCCGGGTGTGTTCGCTCAGCAGCAGGGCCCCACCGAGGGATCCTGCACTAGCATCCACCCCTGGCTCACCACCCAGCTCTGCGCCAGGTGTGTCCCCTCAGCGGTGGGGGCCCACCAGGCATGTGCGATCGTGGGCCCTCTGGTGAGAAACATCCAGGCCTGCACTCACCAGCCCTCCCACCCCCCAGTGCACGAACCCTGAAGGGGCTGTGGGCAGCCTGAAAATGGCCCTCAGCCTCTCACCCAGGCTGGCCAGGCATGCCAGCAGGTGGACATCTCCCCCGAGGTGTCCCAGACTGCAAGAGGGTACAGGCCAGGCTGAGGGACCCCCACTCCCCGAGTGCACAAATTTTTGTGCACTGGGCCCATAGTTAGTATATAAACTAGGAGCTCTGGAAGATTTTCTATAACATATATTGGAATTTCATGTTTATTATCTAAGTAATGTTTTCCAATGATTATGGCTTTATTCTTAAAGGACATGTGATCCACAGTTCTTTGCAAAGACAAGGACTATGGTATGTTCATGAAAATTGTGTTTTTTGACCCAAGACACCCCACCCTCCGTCAAATTAATATTGATTGCCTACAACACTTGTAATGAAACAGAGTGAGACAGTAAACTCAGGGCTATTGGGGAGGGGGTGTATTTGTCTTAGAGATCAAATACTTAAAGCAGGATTTATAGAAGCAGAGGGCTGTGGGTCAACAGCTAGAAAAATGGATTGTAAACAAGTAAAGGACTGTGTGAGGTGTGAAGGAGAAGAGAAAGGAGAGTAGAAGGGGTGGAGAGGAAGATAAGAATTAGAGGGAGGGAGGCAAGTTTGAGAAAGGATGATTCACTGCAAGCAAGGATCAACCCCAGACACACTTCCTTTCCAGTCCTGCTGACAGGGATTATATTGTAAACATTTCTTCCATTCTCTCCCCTGCTCTCCTTTTGGAGTAATTTTAGGACACTGAAAATCGGAAGTTTAAACACCAGAGAGAAGTTCAGATACAGGTCAGAGACCATTATAACAACTGACTTTTGGTGTTCTCATAATTTAATGAGAAAAACCAAGTACATTGAAGCTCAGAGCACCATAAGCTTTTTTTTTCAATATCAAGACACCTATGAAGACAATAACAATGCTTTTGACATAACTTTTAATCAGACAAGTACTATTAATAAGAAATCAACTTTCTAGCAGTACTAAATTCTGTGTAGTAATTTTTAAGTTCCTCAAAGTGTTTCCTGTTTGTTACTTTATCTTTGGAGAAGTCTACAGAAGAGTAGAGTGACTATTAACCTCCTTTTACAGATCGAGAACTAATGTAGAATATCAGAGGGAAGGTGGGGGAGGGTGGGTGGGAAGTGATCAACCAAAAAACTTGTACGTATGTACCGTGAACACAGACAATAGGGTGATAAAGGCCTGGGGTGGGAGCGGAGGCAGGCTAGAAGGGCTCCATGGGAAAAAAGGAAACATATGTAATACTTTTAACAATAAAGATTTTTTAAAAATTAAAAAGAAATAAAATTAAAAAAGAAAATTAAGGCCCAGAGGTAAAAAAAAAAACAACAACCCAACAAAACAAAACTCTCTCTAGCTAGGACAGCTATGTTGTTAGGATTAAAAGTTAGTTACACTGACTCCTAAATCATTGCTCTTTCTTTCATGTCATTAGCATCAGTGTATTCTTTTCCAAACAAGGCTACTGGTCCATAGAGTGCTTCATATTGCAGAAGCGGCAAAAAATTCAATGTTGTCTGATTCTCTAAAGATGAGGAGCTCCGAGGCTAGTTTCAATAAAATCTCTTCATATCTCAAATGATACAAATCAGTCTAGCATGGTCTGAGCTTCTTTGGCAGGGTTTCACTCTTGATAACAAAAAGCACAATTTAATATACAGAGTTCAGATGAAACTGCGACTTCTGTGGTCCAGGAGTGAGTTAGTAGAGCGCCCTCTTCCACTGAGGTTTGTGGTTTCATTAAGACCAACTGTACGCATGTTCCTCTTACTTTATTTTTTCCTCCTCAAATTGCTCAGTCTTGAGGTTTTTAAAAAGCGCTATTCAGTTTAATGGTGGCCCTTCTGATATCTAAGATTTAACGACTCTCTAATTAGGATGTTATCTTAAATTCCTTGCACATATGAAAAACCATGACTTATGTATGGGAACTAGAGTTTAGTGGTAGTTCCTAGAAAGCACATCTAAAGCATGAAATAAAACTCAAGTGCAAAGCAATTTAATTTTTAAGAGGAATGTGCTACTGAGATAAAAGAAAACATAATGGCTCATTCATTTACTTTTATATGTACCAAAGTGTGAAGTTGTACTGTCAGCTGCAGTCATGGTTTAAGTAACGCATCTTCCAGGCTATTTCACAATCATTCTTCCATTGTTCCATAAATAGATTATGTGACTACAAGCTGTTAAACTAAAAGTTACCACAATAATACAACAGGATAAAGCAGCTGGGTGATTTGAGAGAAATATATTTAGAAGACTAAATATGAATGCTGAGTTGCCAAAAAGATATCCTTGGGAAATTCACAGATATGAAGCCATTTCTGATGTACAAAAATGGACAAATATGTTGGCTAAAAGTCACATGTAGTGAAGCATGAATCTGCTACGGGGCCCCTAAAAATGGGGACCAAAGCATATGTAAAAAATGTCCTGAAATGGTAGCCCTCAGAGAATTGAATGTGCCGAACACAGTCTCATCCTATGAAGATCTGGTCCGACTTGAAGTTGGGAATGGGATCGATACTATTACTGAATTTAATCTATTAAGTTCAAAAATTCAGGGGCCAACAAATCTACCCGAAGCCTACGCCATGCTACAGTACACCACATCATGGCTCACTTTCTATTTCATATTGGGAATGTGTCCAGTGACTCTGTTCTCTTCCAGAAGAAACAGAATTATAATTACTACTTTTTTCAGTAATAGATCTTGGTCTCAGATCTAAGAGATACGTGTGTGTGTATACAGGGTGAGGCAAAAGTAGGTTTACAGTTGTTCCTATGGAAAATAATACAATAGTTAATAAATAATAATGCAAGAATAAAACTCTGTTTTGTGTACTAACAATGGTAAATCTACTTCTGCTCCACCCTGTGTATGTAAATAAATACACACATATAGAGGGGGAAACCTTTCTTTTCAAAACCATCTTCCAGGAGCACAATTTGCTATCCATCTGCTACCATCTTCACCATTATGACTCTTTTTTAAGAAACATCAAATGGTTGTGTCTCTGATAGCTGCATGGGTCCAGTGTATCACTACACCTTAAGCATCTGGTGTTCATTTTTATGCAACCTCTTAACTGACTACAGATTGGCTTCATTTAGGAGCCCAATCTCTGGGTCCACATTAAGAGCATGACTGCCCCTAACATACTGAACACAGAACTGCTTCCCTTCTTCTCTCCCCACTGATCTTAAACTCTGTGCCTCCTCATGTTCTAACATTTACCTCTCTTCCGAAGAGAAACACTTTCATTGTTCAAAATGGAAACCATTTCCCCCGCTTGGTCCAATAGTGCAGAAATATAGAAACCTTGATAGTACTTAGTTTTCCTATTTGCACTGATCCCAACAATACTAAATTCAATTTTTATGAATTATAGATTCTCTTGTGTTTACTGTAACTTTGCAAAATAATTGAATAGAGACCTGTATGGGTCAAAAAATATTATGCCTTAACAGCTTCAGTTTCGTATCTACTGCAAAAAGCTAGAACCCAGTAATATTTAATGTCCTTCATTGTTATATCTTTAAATCTTACCACTGCAAGCGAATGTGAAAATCCTTAAAGTGCTGGCCTCAGTGTTCCCATGTCAACTGGCATATGTCCAGGTTGGAGATCCTGCCGAAAGTCAAAGGAAAACATTCATGAGGCAGAGCCTGATGGACACAATCCCGCATGCCCAGCCCCGCCGGCAAGCATGGCTTACGAGTACCTGCTGCTGCTATAATGATAAGACCTCTCACACACAGCTGAACGCATCCATGGGTTTTTCTCCTGCCCTAACTCAGAGACTGATTATTGATCTCCACCTGAATGTTCCTATTGAGAACAAGCCACTCATGAATACAAGCTGGATGAACAACAGCGCACTGCACGGGCACCTTTAATCAACTGCAAGAGGGACATGGTCTCTGTGGATAAAAAGGAACAAACCCAATCCTAATGAAGCGCTGCTTACATGACTGGAAAGTCTGCGGGCGTTCTATGGGCTGAGCATCGGACAGTCCCGGGCACCTGGGCTCTGACTGACCCTCACATCCGAGTTAGTGTAGGACCCCAAAGATACCCGATATGCCTTCTCTAGGGAAGCTTCCCAGTTCTCCCTATTGCTCCTCAGATGAGGCTTGGAGGCCGGAATGGACTAATCTTGCTGCTAGGAGAGAGGGGTCTGAACCCAGAAGCAGTGAAGTAGACACTCAAGGGATGTGAGCCAAATGAGGAACTCAAGACTTCAAAACCTGAAGATAGGAAGGTGAAACGTCGCTCAATGGTTATCCCCAGGAGCTCCCTGGAGGGTGCCTGGGAAACAGCCAGAGAAGCCTAAGATCAGGAATAGACAGTCCATGCGGCCCAACCAGACCTGCAACACTCAGCTTCATCGGTGTTATCGGAGCCGCTCGGGGGTCCTAGGTCATGTACAGGTAGGAGGGTGCCAGGGACATCCATTCTCAAAAGCATCTGAGTAACTCAGTAGCTTGGCCCAAGTGACGGATTTCCATTCACCTGTTCATTAATTTATTCATTTCAGATCTAAGGTGTTTTAGAGTCAGAAAACATCAGACTTAGTAATTCTTATATGGGTTTTTGTTCTACATGTATATGAATGTGTGTGGTGGCTTCTTTGATGCTAAAGAAGAGATACGTTTTATATTCACCATGTGCTAAAATACTTACTCAAATAACACACTTGATATTTTTATATTTAAAACACACACACACACACACACACAAAACTGACCGATGAGGCTAGTTCCTCAATGGTAAGAATACATGCAACTATAAATATAAAAATAAGAAAATAGCCTTGACCGGTTTGGCTCAGTGGATAGAGCGTCAGCCTGCAGACTAAAAAGTCCCAGGTTCGATTCTGGTGAAGGTCATGTACCTTGGTTACAGGCACATCCCTAGTAGGAGGTGTGCAAGAGGCAGCTGATCGATGTTTCTCTCTCATCGATGTTTCTAACTCTCTGTCCCTCTCCCTTCCTCTCTGTAAAAAAAATCAATAAAATATATTTAAAAAAATAAGAAAATATTTACTAAAGACACTCCTTAAAACAAAATCCACAGAGGAGTCTATATACCATACACAGTGCCTACCTTTAGCATAGTGCAGTTATGTTTTTTAAACATGTTTTCTGAACTATGCATTACCTTAACATTAAAAGGTAAAAGAGCCATTTAGGGTAGAGTTCTTATTAGATTAGTATTATTAAAGGCTGAAAATATTTCGGCACATACTGAGGAAAACAATTCTCAAATGTGAGTGTCCAAAAGTATTTGGAGAGTTAGTAAAAATACAACAGGTCCTTTTTACAGATTCTTTCTACTTGCTAAAGATTCTAAATGAGTGGAACTGTGATGGGGTTCCTGGCTATATATATTCAAGGAGAGCGGAGCATTCATTTTATTAGACCTATCCCAAAGGGTCAAGTCAAGAACTAAATTAGTGGCGGTTACCTTCAGACTCAATTCATGAGGAATCATTTTCCGTTTAGCCAGCCCCTGCTTGTGTTATCTGGCTTACAGGTGACATGAGTCAAGCACTGACTTCAGCAGAGTACGTGTTAGAGGAACAACAGCTGTGATATTTAAAGGGGAACTTGCTTTTAAAAAATCAAAAACTGCCATCATCAAAGCGGGTGAGTAAGACTTACTTGGAGGGACAGATATACTAGCAAACCCAAACTTGTTCCATTGTATTGAGATGCTTTCTACATAATTGAAGCTATTAAACCAAAATAAATTTGGAATTTGGCAGCACATAGTCCAGCACATAAAATTGTTTCTTTTTAAGATATTGACATTCTTCCAGTTTATTGGAAACAACAATAAACGGGAAGCATCGAGTTAGAAGGTATCTTGCCATGTCCATTGGCCTAGTCTCCTTGTTTATGGGGGAGAAGATGAAGCCCAGAGAGCTTATGATACAATACTTAGGATAAGAGATCAAAAACTGAACAGAAAATCCCTGACTCATACATTAACCCACTCTCCATTCCAACACACGAAAGGCTGTAAAGCTCTCTTCTCAGCCTACAGTTTTACTCATTGACCGAGGGAGTTCTTCACACAAAATTTCCCGTTTTTGGCTGGGAGAGGGGTACAATGTGTCCTTTGGGGTTCTCTCCCAGATTTTCTCAGGGAGAAAACATATGCTCAGGTCCCCAGAGAACTGCGCTCCCACACTCACAGCTGTACGACAGGCTAGAAAAAGCTGTCTAAAGCTTTAAAAAATAATCAGCATTTGCAAAAGTACTCTGGGGTATCTTGGGGAAGTGTTCCAAGAGAATTGCTGTTATAAAAAGATCACTAGGTTCTCTTCTCCTGGATCCTACTCCACACTCAGACATTAATATTTTAGGTGCAGCAGTGACACTCACTCACTCATCTAAAGTTCAACATTCAGCAAGCACACCTGGCAACAATGGGCTGTGCCCTTGCTCTCATGTTGGTTGCTGTCCAGGGGGAACTAGGACCTGTGTGCACCGAGGGCGCTGGGCACTGGGTCTACCTCTTCCCCAAGAGAGGAGCTCATGCTTCCTTTGCTTTACTCTCTTTCCAATTTGCAAACACAGCTCACAAATCTCTATTATCTTACTGTGAATCAGTTTATCCAAACAACTTTCATGAAACCTAATAGAGCATTAGACTCTGTATGTCTTTCCTCAACCTAGAACTATTTACTTATCAAAATCCTACTTATCCAATAACAGCTAGATCAAATCCTCTCTTCCCAATCTCCCTCTAAGACTTTACCCCACCGACCTAAGGATGTGCAGAGCAACCTATTTATTTCTCTCTCATAGCATCTGAAGTGCAGGGATTCTGGACCTACAGCCTCATAAATCATTGGGTTTAACTTTATCTTTTAGATAAGGAAAGAGTGGGCTAGAAAGTTGCACAGTAATTGTTAATGAATTATCACAAATCAAAGGAAAGGAACAGAAAAATACATTTGTGTTTAAATTTTGCTCTATGCTATGTTCTTCATAAGATATTTAAATACATCATTTAATGTAATTCACAGAAAAATTTTGCTTTGTGGATATATTGTTTACAGATGCAGTAAGCAAGTCTCAGAAGGGATAAATAATTTAAACCAAGTCAAATAGCTACACAGAGTAATCGGTACCAATAGAGTTCTAACCCAACTCTGACTGAGGATGCCAGACTATGCCAAAGGCAGCTCTTTTCCCCTAGCTCAGCGTGGGTCGTGACCCCTTTGGAGTCAAATGACCCTTTCACAGGGGTCGCCTAAGACCATCCTGCATATCAGATATTTACATTACGATTCATAACTGTAGTAACATTACAGTTATGAAGTAGCAATGAAAATAATTTTATGGTTGGGTCACAACATGAGGAACTGTATTTAAAGGGCCAGAAGGCTGAGAACCACTGCCCTTCTACATCCACATGGAAAAGTGTTGAAATTCATTGCGAAAGGAGACTTTAGCAGCCCCAATGATAAACAGTAGGTCCCAGAGAACTTGGTCAAGGGCTAATCCACTACCTACTTCTGAGACCCATAATCCCTCCCCTCCTAAGGGGCAGAAAGGATGGTGACAGGCCTGAGAGTGCCTTCTTTGAGGGAGTGAGAACGATGAAGACTGACGAACCTGCAAGAATCTGAGCTTCTGGCTGATTTTCAATCAGAGGGGTTTTGGCAATCATGTTAAACCTTTAAGCTCCAGGCGTAGAACAAAGCAGTAGTTGTAAAATGTAAAAAGCTGCAGGTTCCCACCACTACTGAAGGGAAGAGAGGACCTTCCATTCTTTATTTCCAAAAACTATCCTCCTCAGGCACACATGAGAGACTTCTAAGCTTTCCAACAAAAGATGCACAGAGGTTGGGCTTGGTGGATGAAGGCATCTGTTATTCCTCTGCAGGTGGATTTCTCCCAAATATTCCTGTAACCATGACAGCTCAAGTGCCTCCAAAATAATGACAATAACCACACTTTCTGACTATTTGCATTTTTTCACTTTACAAAGTACATTTGCATGCTCTGTTATTTAATGTCCACGAAAACTATATTAAGAGAACAAAACAGCTATTATTAGTCCAATTTGGAATAAACTGTCACATCTCAGAGGACAGGTGAGAATGGTGGGTGGGTGGGAAGAGATCAACTGAAGAACTTGTATGCATATATGTATAACGCATGGACAGAGACAATAGGGTGGTGAAGGCCTGGGGTGGGGGGCCAGCGTGGGCTATGGGGAAAGAGATCAACGGGGAAAAAGGGACCTAGTAATACTTTCAACAATAAAGATTTTTTTAACAGAAAAAAATATGGAAAATGAAGCTAACAAAGTATTTAAGACGATGTGTAACAATATAAAAACAATATAAGTTGTAGTTAATGAGGGCTGCTATGGGTCCCACACCATTGCAAAGGTTAAATGTTTGTTCAATTAATCCTTATAACCACTTCATGAAGTAGATATTATAATCTCCATACAATTCTATAATAATAAAAGTATAATATGCTAGTTATACAGGACAGCCAAACAACCTTCCAGACATCATTCTGGATGTCCTTCCAGATAAAGCCTCCACCATGGGGGCTGAGGCAGAGGCAGTTAGGGGCAATCAGGCAAGCATGTGAGCAGTTAGGGGTGATCAGGCAGGCAGTCAGAGTGGTTATGGAGGATCAGGCAGGCAGGTTAGTGGTTAGGGGTGATCAGGCAACAGGCAAGTGGCTAGGGGCATCAGACAGGTAGGTAGGCAATGGTTAAGGGGATGAGGCAGGCAGACAAGTGGTTAGGGGTGATCAGGCAGGCAGGTAAGTGGTTAGGGGCGATGAGGGAGGCAGAGGTTAGGGATGATCAGACAGGTAGGCAGGCGAGTAGTTAGGAGCCAGCAGTCCCAGATTGCAACAGAGTTGTCCAACTGCTGGTTTAGGCCTGAACAACATGGATCCCAGTGGGATTGGGCCTAAACGAGCAGTTGAACATCTCCCGAGGAGTCCCGGATTTCAAGAGGGTGCAGGCCAGGCTGAGGGACCCTCCCTCATGCACAAATTTTGTGCACCAGACCTCTAATGTGGAACATAATTTACTACCAAGGATAAAATGACTAAAGTTATACAAGTTAATACCAAAGCTAGGATTCCCATCCAGGTTTATTAAAAATCAGAGCTTAGATTCTCAATCAAAATTTGACCTTGAACCTAAATAAGGTGATAGAATTTCTAGAGGTATCCTCTTTTCCTGAGCTTCCAGACTTCCTCACCAGCCATGCTTGCTTCTCTTTGACATTCTGTGGCCTCTCTATCACACTTTGAAATATAGAAAAATTCAAGTGATTTGAAATTTCCAGTCAAAATGTTTACTATTACTCTCCTTAATCACGATTATTCAGGCAGAATGATCTATGTCGGTGTAATCTAGTACTGGATGGATTTTGTTTTCCTCTTAGTGTTTATGTAAGATGGGCTTTGTTGCTTTTCTCACTTTCTCTTGTAACTACGGGTAGTTACCTGCCTACATATGTGCAAAGCTGTATATCACACATACTGTAAACACACAGACGAGCACCTTTCCTTACTCCTTCTGTCGGTTCACAAAAATAAAATAGAAGAATCACGAAGAGAAAAGGTTAAGGCTCTTTTCCTTTCCAGGAGCAGTTCTCAGACCCCTTGCATATGGGCCACGTGAGTCGAAATGTGGCAAGTACTTAGGAGGCACGGTCGGCACGTGTCTCCGTGTGCATATGCATAATGTCCTTTTCACACTTTGGAGTTACCAGATGCCTGGCTCTGCTTGGAAGGGGCTTGGTAAGCCACTTGAAATCATGAGGATTCATAATTCACTTATGCAAAGCACAGAACCCATCCAGATGGCATCTGCTCTGAAGATGGATGGAGAGAAGATGTAGTGGAACCGAAGATGACAATGGCAGTTGATATGAGGCCCTGCTCGATGGGGGAATTATGCAGGTCAAAAGAAGAGCCTTCAGGCAACGTAAGCAGCAAAATAAAGGAAGCAGGAGCCTTATAGGTGTCAAGGACTAATTTTCTTGCTGTGGGGAAAGGCCCTGAGTTTTTTATTCATTTTATAGACAGGTGCAGCCCTCAACCTTGACCTCTCCAGGCTGACAAGTGATGGACAAAACTGCTCCTCCATTCCCATTTGACCCCAGAAGTTACTTAACCCTCTGAGGGTGTGTGTGTGTGTGTGTGTGTGTGTGTGTGTGTGTGTGGAGTGGGAAAGGTATGGTTAGGGTGGTCTCAGGCTCTGCCTCATGGGACTTAAGGTGTGATCCTGCTCTCCTGATCCTCCTCCAATCAAACGTCTCCCCATTAGTGTTCAATTTCTTTTTCCTGAAACACCAAGCTCATGCCACCTCCCTCTACTCCCTTGCATGCCCTCCTCCCCAACACCACCACCAACACCCCACGCAGGGATGAGGTGCTTACTCCTTAGAAGAGAAAACAAAGCCCTTGATAGTCCTCTCACCCTTTTCTACATGGAACTTCTCACATCTCCTGAAATATTTTCAGTTCCCTGTGCCTTTACCCTGCTCTCCCCTCCTCCTGGAATGCCTTGCTCACGTTCCACTGGACAAATATCCTTCTCATATTTTAAGAACCAGCTGCCACATAACTCATGGGAGAAAACCTTCTCAACTCTAGAAAAGAGCTGGTCATTCTCTTTGCTGTACTCTGCGTTCATTACAGTAAGGGAAACACTCCATCTGCTTCTACCTCTTTCTATTGCTGTAACTCAGTCTGTGATGAGCATCAGCTAAATGTGTCACTTAGAATAGGCAAGATTCTTATGCAGCTCCCTTTGTGGGAAAGTGCCCATTTTCTCTCAATAGGAAGTTTTAACAGGACAACTTGGGTTGTTTTTTTTTTTACAGATTACTCTTCAGAGTTAATTAGCAGTCCAAATTGAAAAGTATGGACCCCTAGGAACAGTGTGCAGATAAGGAATAGGTGGGAACCAAGCATTGACCCTGTTCAATTAGAGATTAGGATGATGAGAACTGAGCAAAGGGGACAGAGAAACAGCAGCCAGTCAGATGAGAGAAATAGTAAGAGAGCACCATGCCTCAAAAATCATAATCAACACTATTGCAATAACTATGTATGGTGCCAGGTGGATATTAGACTTATTGAGAGGATCACTTTAAAGTTATATAAATGTCTAATCACTATGCTGTACATCTGAAATGAATATAATATTAATTTCAACTGCACTTAAATGAAAAAGTTTTGAAGTCAAACCAGGATATGGGGTATAACAAAGAGAATTAACAATGGTGTCAAAAAGCTGCTGAAAGGTTAAGCAGTGATTGTCAGTGAGTGATGGGGATTAAGTTTTACTTTTTGAATTCTGCCTTCCTGATCGGAAAAGTGTTTGGCTGGGATGGGGAAGGCAGGTCATGAAAACAGATAGGAAGGGATATCAGGAGAATTCCTGGGCGATGAACATGTTTCATGTTTTGACTAGGCTGTGCATCACACAGGTGTGAAAACTCATCGAACGGTACACTCAAGATCTGTGCATTTCACTGTATGCAAAGTATACTTTGATTACAAAATACATTCTATTTTTTATTGATTTTAGAGACTGAGGAAGGGAAAGGGAAGGAGAGAGGGAAGGAGGGTGGAATTGGAGGAGGGAGAGAGAAACACTCTGACCTGGGATGGAACCCACAACCCAGGCACATGCCCTGACCAATAATCACACCCATGACCTTTCAGTACACTGAATGAGCTCTAACCAACTGAGCCACACTGGCAAGGGCAAAAAAATAATTTCTATTTTTCACACAAAAAAAATGTGTGGTTATTGGGAAAAACAACCCTTCACTCGTACACACATTTCTATTTGACCACTTAGTACACTCCATTAGAATTATATGGCTTAACCTGCACAAAACTATGGATTTCTGGAAGGCAGAAGCAATGCCTATAAATATACCTTTAATTCTTTATACTAAGCCAAGTACCTGACACATAGTAGCCAATACATATGTATGTTTGGAGGGGGGGTGGGTGGAGATGACTGAATGGCTGCCTCATTTCCCTCTCATATACTTTTACAAATTAGCATATTAGCATATGATCCTCCATCATTCTTTATACACTATAGTAGTGATATTGGAGAAAAAAGTTAGGTCTAGAAAGCAGCAGATAAGAGTACTAGCTAGACATCCTTGTCCTGAGACCTATTTCTTTTAGCAATTTTTTCTTTACTGTAAGTGACATCCTCCTGTTATGATGGTAGGGTTTTTCTCAGGTCACAGCACTAAAACTCTCAGAGAGAGGCTACAAAGAACACAGGTTTTTCAATCAAATGGTCTTGGGCTTAGATCCATGCATTGCATCCAGTAGTAACGAGAGCTAGAGCACAGTTCAGAATCCAGCTGGACTTCTGGTAAAACGAGGGGATGCTAATACCTACCCTGTGGGACTGTTGGGGGAAGATCAAATTAAATCATGGCTCCCAACAGCCATGGGTCATTGCAGTTCTCAATAAATGCTAACATTTATTTCTTACACTTTCAGCCTCAATCTCTCCAACTTCTTTGACCTCAAAAGGTTCTGCTCTTCTTTAAAATAGGGATAATCCTTGGTAGAGGATTGGAATGTATTTTGTAGACAGAATCATCTTGGATGATTTTCCAAATTATATTACCATACTAGGGGCCCGGTGCACAAAAATTTGTGCACTCGGGGTGGAGGGAGTCCCTCAGCCCGGCCTGTGCTCTCTCACAGTCTGGGACCCCTCAGTGGATGTCCTATGATGGCCCCAGTCTGCCAGGCGCCTTCTGTGTGTGTGTGTGTGTGTGTGTGTGTGTGTGTGTGTCGCCACTGGGGACCTGCCCCCAGCCACATCTGAGGCTCGGAGCAGTCCTCCTGTGTGTGTCTACCTGCCGGGGGCCTGTCCCCAGGCACACCGTGGAGGCTTGGAGCAGGCACCCCCTCTATGTTGATCTCTCAGACTCTTGCCCTCCCCTGCATGTTGTTCTCTTTTTTGAGCGTGGCCAGGGCTGGGTGCGGCCTGCCTCCCAAGCTTGCCTACTGCCCATCT
>PVJC01029110.1:0-22106 GCA_004026665.1 Murina feae | reverse complement strand
GGCATGTGGGAGCGCGGGGGCCTCTGTGGGGTGTGCAGGAATGCCTGTCCTGGGTCTGCTGCCTGGCTCTGCCCCAGGGGCCTCCTCGGGGGTGTGCAGGAGCACCCATCCAGGGTCCGCTACTTTCATCCCCCCCCCCCCCGCAAGGGGCCTCCACAGGGTGTGTGGGAGAGTCTGCTGCACAGTGTGAAGAATCCGAAGCCAGTCCACTGCCCAGATCCACCCTGGGTGTGTTTGCTCAGCAACAGGGCCCCACCAAGGGATCCTGCACTAGCGTCCGCCCCTGGCTCGCCACCCAGCTCTGCGCCAGGTGTGTCCCCTCAGCGGTGGGGGCCCACCAGGCATGTGCGATCATGGGCCCTCCGGTGGGAAACGTCCAGGCCTGCACTCACCAGCCCTCCCACCCCCTAGTACACAAACCCTGAAGGGGCTGTGGGCAGCCTGAAAATGGCTCTCAGCCCCTCACCCAGGCTGGCCAGGCACACCAGCAGGTGGACATCTCGCCCCCCCAAGGTGTCCCAGACTGCAAGAGGGGAACAGGCCAGGCTGAGGGACCCCCCCATCCCCTGAGTGCACAAATTTTTGTGCACCAGGCCCCTAGGATATATATATATATATATAAGTAATATTATATACCAAATATCTTAACTAATAAAAGCGTAATATTGAAATTAACCATTTCTTCGGGACGGGGTAAGCCATGCCCACCAGCCAATCAGAGCGACTGTATGCAAATTAGCCCAGCCAACATGGAGGCCACCACTCACGGACCTGAGTAAATGGCAGCTTCCATTGTAGCAGGAGTGAAAGTGAAACTGCAGCCCGCTTATCCTCAAGCAAAACACACATTTGCAACATAATAACAATCATAGAATCCTTGGGAGCTGAAGGAAACAGCAGGCCTGGCCTAACCACTAAGTAACATTGTTTCATTATAGACGCCGGGAGGTGAGGTGAAGCAGAGAGGAGGTTTTGTTACATGTCTAGGCCCCGGCTTAAAAGAACAGCATCAATTATAGAAGATAAACAAACCCCAGGAACCTGCGTCCAGCCAGCCTTGCTGGGACATTGGGTCAATGGGAGCTGTGGGCAGCCTTAAAGCCTGAACGCGCCAATCAGCCCGTCACCCATGCTGGCCACAACCCAATGGGGTGAGGGACATTCCTGGGGGGCTTGGCCAGCCTGGAGACAGCCATCAGCCCCTCACCCAGCCTGGTCAGGCACCCCAGCATTTGGACATCCCCAGAGGGGTCCCAGACTGTGAGAGGGCACAGGCTGGGCTGAGGGACCTCACGAGTGCACAGAGCGGCTGGAGGACGGAACAGTGCACGACCCAGGACCGGTGAGTGGGAAAGAGGCAGCAGGTTGGCGGCCTGCTTGGTGGCTCCTCAGGCCCTTTGAGGGGCACCAGGGAGTGGGAAAGAGGCGTTGGGGGCCAGGGGCCTGCTTGACGGCTTCCCAGGCCCTTTGCGGGGCACCAGGGAGTGGGAAAGAGGCGGCGGCTTGCTTGCCAACTGCCCAGGCCCTTTGAGGGGCATCAGGGAGTGAGAAAAAGGCGGCGGGGGGGTCTCGGCCTGCTTGGCGGCTGCCCAGGCCCTTTGCGGGGCACCGGGAAGCAGGAAAGCAAGGCTGCAGGGGCCGGGGTCCTGCTTGGCGGCTCCCCAGACCCTTTGGTGGCACCGGGGAGTGGGAAAGGAAGGCAGCAGGGGACTGGTGAATGGGAAAGAGTCGGTGGCCTGCTTGGCGCTCCCCAGGTCCCTTCCGGGGATCAGGGAGCAGGAAAAGGCTGGCCTGACCATGAGGCGGGGTTTTCCCTGCTTTCTGGTGGCTGGAGGAAGATGGGCAGTAGGCAAGCTTGGGAGGCAGGCAGCACCCAGCCCTGGCCACAGTTCAAAAAAGAGAACAACATGCAGGGGAGGGCAAGAGTCTGAGAGATCAACATAGAGGGGGTGCCTGCTCCAAGCCTCCATGGTGTGCCTGGGGGCAGGCCCCCAGCAGGCAGACACACATAGGAGGACTGCTTGAGCCTCAGATGCGGCTGGGGGCATGTCCCCAGTGGCGACACACACACACACACACACACACACACACACAAGGTGCCTGGCACACTAGGTCCATCATAGGACATCCACTGAGGGGTTCCAGACTGTGAGAGGGGCAGGCTGGGCTGAGGGACGCCCCCCCTTCCATGCACGAATTTCGTGCACCGGGCCCCTAGTACTTAAATAAAATTAAAGTTAAAAATATTAATTTACGACAACAGCAACATAAAGAAGAAGGTCTCCAGGAGCACTTCTGCATGCTTCTTAAGCAAAGCTGGTATCAATTCAAATCAGGCTATTAATTTAGGATATTGATTGTAAGTCCCATGGTAACCACATAGAAAGTATCTTTAAAAATACGTAGAATAAGGAAATGAGAAAGAAATAAAAAACAATACACTACAAAAATCAATCAAATACAAACAGAATAAGGTAGTAATGGAGGAAATGAGAAACAAAAAGGGTATAAGACATATAGAAAACAATAATGGCAGGAATAAGTCTTTCCTTACCGGTAATTATTTTACATGCAAACAGATTAAAGCCTTTAAACAAAGAGTGATGACAGAACAGATTTTATTTTTAAACAATACAATATTATGTCACCTATAAGACCCATTTTCCTGTTATATTATTATTATTTTCAATTAATGTATTGGGGAGATGTTGGTTAATAAAATAATATAGGTTTCAAATGTGCATTCATTTCTATGATACACGATCTGTACATTGCAATTGTGTTCCCACAACCCAAAGTCAAATAATCTTCCATCTCCATATATTTGCCCTCCTTTTACCTTTGCTACACCTTAACTCCTCTGGTAACTACCACACTGTTGTCTATGTCCACGAGTTTGTTTTATATCCCACATATGGGTGAAATCAAATAGCTCTTGACTTTTTCCATCTGACTTATCTCGCTTAGCATAATATTCTCATGGTCTATCCATGTTATTGCAAATGGCAGTATTTCATTCTATCTTATGGCTGAGTAGTATTCTATGGCTGAGTAGTATATATGTACCACATCTTATTTATCCAATTATTTATCAAAGGACACTTGTTTAGATACAGAGACTCAAGAAGATTGAAAGTAACAAGCTTATAATAATAAAAAATAGTTGGAATGGCTATGCTATTGTTGGATGAGTTATACTTTAACTCACAAGCTTTTACAAGAGACAAGGAAGAACATTATATATTAACTAGAGGCCCATTGCAGGAAGATTCCTGCAAGAATAGGGCTTCTCCGCTGCCTCGCTCCCTCCCTTCTCTACCGTCTCCACTGCCTCTGCTCCATTCCCTTGTCTGCCACTTCATTCCCTTCTGTAGCACTTGGCTTCCTTCTATGCTGTCTCAGTCTTCAGTCTTCGCTCCACACCTGTGTGTGCAAATTAACCTCCATCTTTGTTGGGTTAATTTGCATATCACTCTGATTGGCTGGTGGGTGTAACAGAGTGACATCAATTTGCATGTTACTCTTTTATAAGTGTAGATAAAGAGTAACTTAATCAAGAAGATATAATGTAAATATATACATACCAAACAATAGAAACTCAAAATATATGAAGCAAGTATTGACATAAGTAAAAACAAAACAAAACACATACCTATATTAATAATTAAAGACTTCAATACCTGGCTTTCAGTAATGGATAGAATATCTGGACTAAATAGCAATAAGAAAATGGGGGACTTAGATAACATAATAAACTAAACAATACAGATATCTATAGAGCAGAATATACATTTATTTACAAATACATACAGGAAATTCTCCAGGATAGAAAGCACAAAAAGTCTCAAAAAAAGATACCAAGTATCTTTTCCAATTACAGTGGAATGAAGCTGGAAATCAATAGAGAAGGAAAACTGGAAAATTAACAAATATTTGGAAATTAAACAATATACTCAAACAACTAATGGGTCAAAGAAAAATATCACAAGGGAAATTAAAAAATATTTAGAGGCAAAATAAAATAAAAATACAACATATCCAAAGTTATGGAGTTCAGTAAAAATGGTGCTAGAAGAAAATTTATAGTTCAGTGCCTACTTTAAACAAGGAGAATGATCTCAAGTCACTAAACTTATTCTGTACTATAAGAAATGAGAAAAGAAGAGCAACCTACATGCAGAACAAGAAGGAAGCAAATAATAAAGTTGATATAAACAAAGTAGAGAATGGTAAAATAGGGATCAACAAAATTGAGAAAACTTTGGCTAAACTGAGAAAGAAAAATAGAGGATACAAATAAAATCAGAAATTAAAGTAGAGATATTACTACTGACTTAGAGGAATAAAAAGAATCTAATCTAATAAAAGAGTAATATGCAAATTAACCTTCACTCCATTACATCCACAAGCCACGCCCACAAGCCACACACACCAACCAATCAGGAGCAAATATGCAAATTAACTCAACTAAGATGGCAGCAGACACGAGCTGGAGTTGCCCCAGGCAATGGAAGAAGCCAGGGCCCTGTGGGCCCTGAACTCTACTGAAGGCTACAAAGTTTCAATTATAGAAGATACACAAACCCCAATACCTGCCATGCTGGGATCTTGGGTTGTCAGGGGCAACTGAGGCTTCAAGCGGGGGACTGAGGCAACAAAGTTTCCATTATAGAAGTTAAATAAATCCCAGATACCTGATTCTAGCCAGGCACCCCATTAGGAACCCAAACCCTGAAGGGGCTGTGGGCAGCCTGAAAATGGTCCTCAGCCCCTCACCCAGGCTGGCCACACCCCTATGGGGTGAAGGTCCCCACTGGGGGGCTTGGCAAGCCTGCAAACAGCTATCAGCCCCTCACCCAGGCTGGCTAGACACGCCAGCAGGTGGACATCCCCTGAGGGGTCCCAGACTGCAAGAGGGCACAGGCTGGGCTGAGGAACCTCCCCCCCTTCACTGAGTGCACAAATTTTTTTGCACTGGGCCTTTAGTTATAAGATAAAGTCCTATGAACAATCATACACAAACACATTAGATGACCTAAATAAAATGGACAGATGGATAGAAACAAGAAAATTGTCAAAATTGAGTCAGGAAGAAATCAAATAATCTTAATAGACCTATATCAAGCAAAGAGATTGAAGCAGGAGAAACTTCCTAACAAATAACAGTTTAGGAAATGATAGTTTCAGGGGGTGAATTCTACCAAATAGGTAAAGTAAAATTTACATCAGTCCTTCTAAAACTTTTCGGATGAAGGAAATACTTCTTTACTCTTTCTATGTGCCCAGTGTTACTTTAAGAGCAAAGACATAAAGATAACACACACACACACACACACACACACACATAAACAAACAAAAAACCAAAAACCTACACCCAAGTATCATACAGATGCATAATGTCTATAACTGAATACTAGAAAATAAATATAAGAGTATATTAAAACATTATAGGGTACTAGAAGCCCATTGTGTGAAATTACATGACCCACCCACCCACCTGCCACCCTGCCTTGACACCCGAACCTCTCCATGCAGAGCTCCAATATGCCTGGCCCAGTCCCCAACCCCTCTGGCCTTCTCTGACTGCTTCAAGCCCCATCCTCAGTCCCTCAAGTTGCCTTGGGCTAGTCCTGACTTCTCCAGGCACCTCCCTGATTCCAACCCATCTCAGGAGCAACACGTTGGCTCCGCCCCATCATGGTGCCAGAGGAGAGTGTGGAAACCGCCTGCCTGCTGCGCTGTGCTCCTTCCCCTGGCAGGTGAGTGGTGGGGCACTCTGAGTGTGAGCGGTAGGTGGCAAAAGTCTGAGGAGGGGGCGCTACGGGAGCTCATCCCCACTCTCCCAGGCAAGGGATGGTCCTGCCTCTTTCTGGCCCTTCCCCACTTCCACTCCATCTCCAGGAACAACACCCCACCACGCACTCGCAGGCAGCCTCCTCCATAGCAGTTATGACTGTTATGGCATCCCAAATAATTAGTATATTACCTCTTTATAACCTGTATAATAAAAGAAAAACATCCAAATTAACTGTCCTCCACTATGCTCAAGACATGCCCACAAGACATGCCCACCAGCCAATCAGGAGCACATATGCAAATTAACTCAACTAAGATGGTGGCAGCCACCAGTGAGCAGGAGGCTTGGGTTGCCCCAGTGATGGAGGAAGGTAAGCTTCCTACCTACCCTGGCTGGCCTTTGGCTCCACTCAAGGCTGCAAAGTTTCAATTATAGAAGATAAATAAATCCCAGAAAAAAAAGGAGAGGCTGGGAGCTTGGGTTGCTGGGGTGTGTGGCCAGCCTGAAATTGGCCATCATCTCCTCACCCAGGCTGGCCAGACACCCTAGGGGGGACCTCCCCCTGAAGGGGTGTGGCCAGCCTGCAAACAGCCCTCAGCCTCTCACCCAGGCTTGCCACACCCCCATGGGGTGAGGGTCCCCACTGGGGGCTTGCCCTGCCTGTACACAGCCATCACCCCTCACCCAGGCTGGCCAGGCACCCTAGTGAGGACTCTCACCCTGAAGGGGATGTGGCCAGCCTGAAAACAGCCCTTAGCTCCTCACCCAGGCTGGCCAGGTACCCCAGCTGGACCCCCACCCTAATCCAGGACACCCTTCAGGGTAAACCAGCTAACCCCCACCCATGCACCAGGCCTCTATCCTATATAATAAAAGGGTAATATGCAAATTGATCCTAACAGCAGAACCACTGGAAATGACTGGTCACTATGACACACACTGACCACCAGGGGGCAGACACTCAATGCAGGAGATGTCCCCAGGTGGTCCGTGCACTCCCACAGGGGGAGCTCTGCTCAGCCACAAGCCAGGCTGATGACTGCCAATACAGTGGTGGTGCTTTTCTCCTGCCTCCTCAGCAGCACTAAGGATGTCTGACTGCAGCTTAGGCCTGCCCCCTGCTGGCAAGTGGATATCCCCCAAGGGCTCCCAGGTTGCCAGAGAAATATCTGACTGCCAGCTTAGGCCTGATCACCTGAGGGGTCCCAGACTTTGAGAGGGCACAGGCCAGACTGAGGGAGCCCCCCACCCCCAGAGTGCACAAATTTTCGTGCACCGGGCCTCTAGTATATATATAGATGACCAAGTGGGAGTTATCCAAGCAATTAAAGTGTGGTTGAAAACATAAAAGTCAATGTAATATACTGTAGATATGTCTCTTTTCTCTGTGTCCAGTGCAGCTAGAGAGTGGTCTGGTTCCTGAGTAGGGGTGGCTGGAGATTGAGAAAATGAAAGAAAGAGACAGACACAGAAATGGAAGAAAAAAGCTTTGACCAGATGAATCACTGTCCTCTGATGATTAGACATGGACAGAGAATGAGAGCTGATAAGGCGTGTGTATTTTATACAGCAAAAAAAACAGGAAGTTTTACTAAAAGTCAAGACAAATGAAATTATGTGCATTCTTGAGTGGGTCTGAGTAGTATTCATTCCTGGTGCTTGGCTAGATTTAAATAACAAAGCCCACTCCCTGCCATCTGGGCTAAAGGTCAAGCTGACAACACTCCTGCCTTTCGGCAAAGCTTGTTTCTAGGACGTGGCTTTGCCAACGCTACTGGCTTTAGCTGACAATAAAGAAATGCCTATGTGCCTTCCAAAGTGCTCTTTACATCTTACCCTTTTTTTGTTTTTAAGATACTATAATAAAAGTAAAATTTAAACATCAATAACAAAGCTCTTGCCATAACCGGTTTGGCTCAGTGGATAGAGCATCAGCCTGCAGACTGAAGGGTCCCAGGTTCAATTCTGGTCAGGGGCATGTACCTTGGTTGTGGACACAACCCCGATGCGGGGGTGTGCAGGAGGCAGCTGATTGACATTTCTCTCTCATTGATGTTTCTACCTCTCTATCCCTCTCCCTTCCTCTCTGTAAAAAATCAATAAAATATATTTTAAAAAAAGAACAAAGCTCTGATATTACAATAATTGCAAACAATGCCAATGCAAAAACCAAACTACATAAATGTTATCATTTAAAAACTTGAACATCAAGAGTAAAACTCTGGCTATTAAAATAATAACAAACAATGCCAATGCAACACAGCAATAAGAGAGAAATCAAACTACCAACATGTTAACAGTTTTAGCTACTAAATGAAAGTAGCTGCTGGTGTATATTTACTCAGAGTCTTTGGACTTGGCTGTGCAAGACTTTACAGAAGACTGGCAGCTAACCAATGCTAGCATAGCCAGAAACATGGTTGAGGAAGTAGCTTCCACTTCTTGCTTTTCTAATATCTGCTGGGCTGCAGTTAACTTTTTCAGCTGACCACATGTTGGCACTTCAGTCCCTTGCATTGCCTTCCTTTTCTTCTTTTTTCCGCTTTGCTGTCATCAGGGCAACTCTCAGTCTTTTGAACGATGGGACAAGGAGATTCTCTGGGTCCATTGTGGTGATGCATGTAATGCTTTGGCACCCAAATTGCCTGCACTGCTCCTTCTGGAAAGATACAAAACACAACCTCTTCCCCACATTATTACTGAATCTGGTAAAACTCTAGCCTGGTTTGTGCTGCCTTCCACTGGGCTAACTCAGTGGAGGCTATTGTTTAGGAAGCCTGATGCCTTTTGGCTGCTGTATGACCCTCTGCACCACAATTCAAAAAATGTAAAGTATAAAGAGCATGACTGAGTTTGTTTTGAGGTTACACATAACATCCATCTCCCCCTTTTTGTTTTAGTAACTGCATTTTATATAGAGTATGATTGGCTCTTTCCACTATTGAGTGACATCCATTTGGCAGATTTGATTAGGTTTAAGTCCTCGGCGATTTACCCCCAACGCTGGCACAGGGAGGTGGATAACACACTGAGGGCATTGCTTGACAACTTGGCAAGCCTGCTCTCAGGAAATATGGAATTCCTTGTGCAAGGCAGAGGCATTTTGATGATGTAGGGCATGTGAGGCCTGTGCCATATGAAGATGGAATGACCTCCTCTACTGAGGCAACGAGGTGATCTACTTCCTCATTACCTGCAGCCAAAGGACCCGGAAGGCCAGAATGGAATCTAATATGGCCAATAAAACATGGAAATTGTTGTTCTCAAACAACCTTTTGAAGGCCGAAAAATAAATGAAAGAGTTCCTCCGAATTAGTGTGCCCTAGAGTAGCTGTTTCATTAATTTTGGCCATACTTAGCATACTTACCACATAAGCACTATCACTATAAGTTGATGGGCTCTGAAGCAAAATCTGTCAAGGCATAAATAAGAGCTTGTATTTCTACTAGTTGTGCTGAAGTATCAGGGGTTTGAAGGACCTTTTCTCATCTGTTGCGGTAGATCCAGCCTTTCCAGAACTGGATCCATCTGTAACGCTTGAGGTGTAACATCTTTTTAAATGCAGCAGCTAGTACCGTTCCCTGAACGTAGGCTCGTGTTTTTATGAATATTTATTTAATTTAATTAGCCAATTTAAATCAACTTGAAATAATGTTTATTTTTAACTTTACTTGTCCTAAGTTATGGACAGTAAATGAAATTAATTAAATCTTTGCTATTAGTTTTTGAGTAACTTTATATAAACTTTGCCAGGGCGGCAAAAACACAAATTATTTACTTTTCTTCTCAAGGACTAATATATTGATTTTTAATTACAGTTGGACATTTGAAGGAAACCTCAATTTCCTTCCAGAATAATTTTTAACAGATTTCAAAATTTTTTAATTTCTCCCTTTTATTAAGCTTAGAATTATATTTTTAAAAAATATCCCTTTAGGCTTATTTGCATATATAGAGGGATCACGGGTACTCTGAGTAACTTTCAGAGGGCTTTATTAGAATTTAATTGTTTATAAATTGGCTTTTCATTTAGCTGAAATTATATGAAACCTTAAATATAATTTAAATAGCTAATTTATAAAGTAATTAAAGTAAGTATCCTTATTTAAAAAAAAGCATAACAAGCAAATTTAGTAAACTTATACGTCTGATTCACAAGGCACAAATGCTGCCCCACCTCCAGCCTATTTAAAACGCAGGTGGCTAAGAGCTTTTGTAATTAAAATCCCATCTTAAAATTCTGCTGTTGAATTTTAAGAAATATTTTGTTACTTTACTTTGCCCTACAAAGAGGTCAAAACCTTCATAACATTTAAAGTATATGTATATAAGTAAAATATAGTTATTAATTTTTATTTGAGAAAGCTTTCTATGTGATTTCAAGTATATTAAATCAGCTTAATTCAAAAAACATTTCCTTTAAGAAGAGAGAACAAATTCCTTGAATCACTCAGGGCCCTTGGAGTTTTCCAGAAATCACCCCTTGGGTATAGCCTTGAAATTTAACTTGGAAAGACCATAATATATATATATTATATGATTATATGATTATATGATTATATGATTATATGATTATATGATTATATATATATTATATGATTATATGATTATATATGAATATATGATTATATATGATTATATATGAATATATGATTATATATTTTTGTAATTATTTTAAAGAACATCAATTAAATTTAAAATGGTTTTTGTATTAAAAAATTCATTTGGGATCACAGAATTAATCCTCCTTTTTAAATTAGACCAATAAGTAAAATAATTTGAATTCCTAATTATTTTGGAGAAAACACAAAAATTATTTTCTCAAAAATAAATTCCTGTGCCCTGCTGGTTTGGCTCAGGTAACAGAGCATCAGCCTGAGGCCTGAAGGGTCCCATGAGATTCCACTCAAGGGCACATGCCGGGTTGTGGGCTGGATCCCCAGTAGGGGTCGTGCAGGAGGCAGCCAGTCAATGATTCCCTCTCATCATTGATGTTTCGCTCTCTCCCTCGCCCTTCCTTCCTCTCTGAAATCAATTAAAAATATATTAAAAAAATAAAATAAATTTCTATAGTTTAGGCATTTAGTTCCACAACTATATAATTTCTCCCAATTTAATTTGAGCCTTAAACTTTTACAGCTAGCAAGTTAAATATTCAGATTAATAATTTCATATATATTTTTTAAAAATACAAGACATATTTAATTAACAAATTCAATTCTATCCTCTAGATTTTTCATGAGGCAAATTTAGATTAACATTTTAGTATTTTGTCATTTAAAAATATTTAGATATAAGTTTTTATCATTTGACTTAGTAAACCTCAAGGTTCCCAGTTTCCAGCAGCTCTGGAAAACCACATCTGAGGCTGGCAAAACAGTCCTGGCCCAGCCTCTTGACTTTAAACTGACCACAATTTTTTTTTGCTGGGGATAGGGCGACTACCCCTTCCTTCATTGGAGATTGCTCTGGGAAGCCAGCCTTCTTATGTAACAAAGGGCATTGCTAGTCTTTACCTGGGCTACTTAGATTTTTATAATTAATACTTCAGGCCCGGTGCACAAAATTTGTGCATGGAGTGGGGGTGGAGGGTATCCCTCAGCCCAACCTGTACGCTTTCCAATCTGGGACCTCTTGAGGGATGTCCGATTGCCCGTTTAGGCCTGATCACACTGGTGGGCAGTCAGACATCCCTTTCACAATCCAAGACTGTTGGCTTCCAATCTCTTGCCTGCCGATTGCCCCTAACCACTCCCCTGCCAGCCTGATCAATGCCTAACTGCTCCTATGCTGGTCTAATTGCACAAAACTGCCCTCCCCCTGACAGTATGGTCCCTCCTAACTATCCTCCCCTGCAGGTCTGGGTCCCCCTCAAACTACCTTCCCCTGCAGGCCTGGGTCCCCCCCAACTGTCCTCCCCTGCAGGCCTGGGTCCCCCCAACTGTCCTCCCCTGCAGGCCTGGGTCCCCCAACTGTCCTCCCCTGCAGGCCTGGGTCACTCCCAACTGTCCTCCCCTGCAGGCCTGGGTCCCCCCAACTGTCCTCCCCTGCAGGCCTGGGTCACTCCCAACTGCCCTCCCTTGCTGGCCATCTTGTGGTGGCCATCTTTGACCACATGGGGGAAGCCATCTTGTGATGGTCAATTTGCATATTACTCTTTTATTAGATAGGATATTATTTGTTTCAACAATTTTAGAGATTTAAATCCAATTATAATTATCTTAAGGCATTTACTTTGGTAAATTCTGTAACAGGATAATTTACTGATTTTCCTGGCAGCCTTAAAGTTAACTTTTGAATGAGGTCCATGATTATTTAAATAAACTAACTTTTATTATAGAAATACCAGTCTTGTTGCTAGAGCCAGCTTGTATTTTTCTTCTTGGTTCCTTTCCGCCATCTTTCTGAGGAAAAGTTTTGTTAAACTTTTAAGTCGCAAGCTGGAAAAAAACATAGCAAAGATGAAACCCTTTAAAATAGTTTTCTCAGGGAGTGGGCATCCACACAGGATCACCACATGTCTCCCTTCCCCCATCTCCTTCTTGTTTGGGGGGGGAAATTCAGTAATAATCTGACGTCTACTGTTTTGTGTTTTGTTTCTTTTGTTTTTTAAATTAATTAATTTTAGTTATTTTTTATTTATTTATTTATGGAAAGAAAAAAAAATTTTAAGATAAAGAATTATTGGCAGTTGCTGAGGAATTCCTTTAATCTTTTCTACTTGTTTCAGCTTAGTACAAATAATTTGAGCCTCCAGCAAAATGAAATATGAAGTCTCTTTCACTTTTGGCCAGCATGCCTGCCTCCAGCTGTAAAGGCTAGGCAGCTGTGAGAAAAACCTTCCTTATCATCTGAGTCATCCAGCTCACAGTGACGCTTGTCCCACTCTGCCTCAAACTCTAGCTCCTGCTCATAATTAAGAGGTAAATCTTTATCAGATGGGCTCTTGACTGCGTTCGCAGGAGTGACAGGAAGAGGTGGAGGAGGCACAGAGGGGGGAAGTGGTATTTTTAGAGAGTAGCACCCCTCCACTGTAAGCTGTAAAGCTGTGACGACACCCTGCTTACACATTCTTAAACGCTCCTGTGCTGGGTAAGGCAATCACAAATTAAAGACCATGTAGAAATAGGAATCTTCTCTGGACCTTCTGCTGT
Source organism: Murina feae (assembly GCA_004026665.1). NCBI lineage: Eukaryota > Metazoa > Chordata > Mammalia > Chiroptera > Vespertilionidae > Murina > Murina feae. Next base: position 9,154 of record PVJC01029110.1, on the reverse strand, counting down.
GTATCAGCCACGTACCTGCTTTCTGACCTTTTCCCACGTATGAAAATTAATGGTTCCCTCTTTGGGAAACCAAGGGCAAGGTTCATTGACAGAACTTAAGAAATCAAGAATATGACTATGCTTAACAGAGCATCCTCAAGCTTTGAGCATAGTTTTAAGCATTTGAGAGTAGAGATCTCTTTCCTGAGATCCCGAATTACCCATGTTTTATACCCAGCTAATACAATTTACAACAATCTGCTCCTTACCTCACATCTTTAATCTGTTGTGTGGCACACTTCTCAGAGTGACCCCCTTGCCTGACTTTCCAGCATTCCCCTATACTCAAGTCCCTGGATCCAGGGCGCCAGATGTAAATATGTCTCTCTTCTCTGCATCCAGCATGGCTAGAGAGCTGTCTGGTTCCTGAGTAGGGGTGGCTGGGGATTGAGAAAATGAAAGAAAGAGACAGACACAGAGATGGAAGAAAAAAGCTGGGGCCGGGTGGGACCACCATCGTCTAATGATGACACAGGGACAGAGATCAAGAGCCCATGCAGCGTGTTTATTTTATACAGAAAAAAAAAGAAAGTTTTACTAAAAGTCAAGACAAAGGAGATTATGTGCATTCTTGGGTGGGCCCGAGTCATATTCATTCCTGGTGCTTGGCTGAATTTAAATAACAAAACCCACCCCCTGGCACCTGGGCTGAAGTTCAAGCTGACAACACTCCTCCCTTTTGGCAAAGCATGTTTCCAAAATGTGGCTTTGCCAGTGCTACTGAATTCAGGTGACAATAATTAAAAAAATGCCCATATGCCTTCCCAGGTGTTCTCTACAATATATCACATTGTAGATTAAGGTATAAAATAACTCCATCATTTGAATTGATGCATAAAAAGCAAAATCTGTCACAATTATATGACTAAAAATACTCAAAAAACAAAAATTGAAACATCTTCAATATGATAAAGTACAATTATGAAGAGCCCACAGGTAACATCATACCTAGTTGTGAAAGACTGGAGCATTTCCCCTAAGATCGGGAAGAAACCAGAGATCAGCTTTCACCACTGCCATTCAATATTATATTGACAGTCCCAGCTGGAGGAATTAAATAAGAAAAAAATTAAAGGCATCCACACCGAAAAAGTTAAACTATTTGTATTCACAGATGACACACTCATATATATACTAGGGGCCCGGTGCACGAAATTCGTGCACGGGTAGGTGGGGGAGGGGGAGGGCAGGTGGAGAGTTCCCTCAGACCGATCTGCAACCTCCCCAATTCGGGAGGCCTCAGGAGATGTGCTACTGATGGCTTGGGTCCACTTCATGTGGTTCTCTACTCTCTGCCAGGCCTGTCTGCTCCACACTATGGGGATGGGCAAGCAGGCTCTGCTGGGTGCTCCCTGCAGGCCGATTGCCTGCTCCCTGGTGGATGCAGCCACCACCCAGCAGTCTGTGCTGAGTGCTGCCTGTGGGTCCCCATTACTTCCTCCATGGTCGCCCTGCTTGCCTGCTCCCCAATCACCACTGCCACCGCCCAGCAGGCCCTGCTGGGTGCTGTCTGTAGGTCCTGATTACTTGCTCTCCCTTCACCACAGCCACAGCTCAGCAGGCCCTGCTGTGTGCTGCCTGCTGGTCCGATTGCCTGTTTTCTGGTGGCCCACTTGCCTACTCCCCCATGGCGGCCACCACTGCCCAGCAGACCCTGCTTTGTGCTGCCTGTGGCATGCTTGTCTGCTAGAGTGTCACCACAGTGACCTCCCAGAGATTCCTTGCTCCCCCATGGCAGTGCAGCAGCCCTTGCTGGGTACTGCCTGCAGTCCAATTGCCTGCTCTCTGGTCACCCTGCTTCCCTGTTCCCCCATCGCCCAGCAGGCCCTGCTGTGTGCTGCCTGTGGGTCCCCATTGCTTTCTCTCCCCATCGCTTGCTTAGCACTCTGTGCTGGCCGATGGGACACAGTGGCCCACCAAGCCGCCTCTCTGGGTGCCAGAAGGCGCTTTTAGCACCGGCTGCCCAGGCTGATCAGACCGAGGAGCAGCTGCATACTAAAGCCAAGGCCAGGACGGGTACTTAGCCCCCTGTGTTGGCCGATGGGACACGCCTCTCTGGGCGCTGGAAGGTGTTTTTAGTACCGGCAGCCCAGGCTGATCAGACCCAGGAGCCGGGGCAAGCAGGACGCTAAGTACCTGCCCTCAGCCCGGACTTAGCTCCCTGTGAATGGGACATGCCTCTCTGGGCACCGGAAGGCGCTTTTAGCACCGGTGACCCAGGCTGATCAGACCCAGGAGCAGCAGCATGCAGGGCGTTAAGTACATGCCCCCAAGATTGGTCTCTTCCCAGGCCCTAGCCGCAGGGGCAGGGGCTTGCCTGGCTGGCTCCTGGCCCTGCAAGCCGCTGCCACCCGGAAGCGACCTCAGGGGCAAGCATATGCGATTGGTCTATTACCAGGCCCTGGCCGCAGGGGCTGGGGCTTGCCTGGCCGGCTCCCGGCCTTGCAAGCCACCACCACCAAGATCTGTCTATTTCCAGGCCGCAACCTTGGGGCCTGCTCACTCGTCTGGCCCTGCTCCTCCCGCCCATCTGCCCTGTTGGACCCCCGCGAGGTGGGCCTCCGCCATCTTGGCTAGGCTAATTTGTATATAGTTGCTCTGATTGGCTGATGGGCGTGGCTTACCCGACCTGAAGAGATGGTTAATTTCAATATTACGCTTTTATTAGTTTAGATAGAATATCGGAAAGAATACACACACAATCTAGTAAAACAAATAAACTCAAGAAGATTTAGGGTACAAGATTAACACAAGTCAATTTTGTTGGTATATATTCACAATAAATAATTTCGTAATCTACCAGTATAAAGGAAATTAAAGAGCCAATTCTATTTATAATAGTATCTATACTAATAAAAGAGAAACATGCACATTAACCATCACTCTGTCACTCCTCCACTCTGCTACACCCACAAACCATGTCCACCAACCAATTAGGAGCAAGTATGCAAATTAACCCAACTAAGATGGCAGCACTCATAGAATTGGAGCGAGCAGGAGGCTTGGGTTGCTTGTGGCAATGGAGAAAGCCAAGCTTCCCACCTACCGTGGCTGGCTATGGTCTCTGCCCAAGGCTATAAAGTTTCAGTTATAGAAGATAAATAAATCCCAGATACCTGCTTCCAGCGGGCCATGGCCTCTGCTCAAGGAGGGGCTGGGAGCCTGGGTTGCCAAAGGCAACCCAGGCTTCCAGTCAGACCTGGGCTGTGCTCATGGCTACAAAGTTTCAATTGGGTCGCCGAGGGCATGGCCAGCCAGAAAACGGCTATCAACCCCTCACTGAGGCTGGCAAAGCACAGCAGCAAGCCCCCCCCCGCCCCACTGAAGGGGCTGTGGGCAGCCTGAAAATGGCCCTCGGCCCTCACCCAGGCTGGCTACACCCCCATGGAGTGAGGGTCCCACTCAGGGGCTTGGCCAGCCTACAAACAGCCATCAGCCTCTTACCCGGGATGGCCTGGCAGCCCAGTGGGACCCCACCTTGATCCGGGACACCCTTCAGGGCAAACCAGCTAACCCCTACCCATGCACCAGGCTTCTATTCTATATAATAAAAGGGTAATAAGCAAATTGGCCCTAACAGCAGAACCACTGGGAATGACTGGTCACTATGACACACACTGACCACCAGGGGGCAGATGCTCAATGCAGGAGCTTCACCCTGGTGGTCAGTGTGCTGCCACAGGGGGAACTCTGCTCAGCCACAAGCCAGGCTGATGACTGCCAGCACAGTGGTGGTGGCGGAAGCCTCTCCTGCCTGCTCAGCAACGCTAAGGATGTCTGACTGCAGCTTAGGCTGCTCCCCATTTGCAAGTGACATCCCCGGAGAGCTCTTGGGCTGCCAGAGGGATATCTGACTGTCAACTTAGGTCTGATCCCCAGGGAGCAGGCCTAAGCCAGCAGGTGGACATCCCCTGAGGGTTCCCAGACCACAAGAGGGCACAGGCCAGGCTGAGGGACCCCACTGGAGTGCACAAATTTTTGTGCACCAGGCCTCTTGTCTAAAATAATAAAATTTTTAAGAGTTGTATTTAACCAAGGAGATGAAAGACTATATAAAATATTGTTGAATGAAATTAAAGAAGACCTAAATAGATTTTTTAAATTACATTTATGATTAAACTAGAGACCCAGTGCACAAAAATTTGTGTACTTGGGAGGGTCCCTCAGCCCGGCCTGTGCCCTCTCACAGTTTGGGACTGCTCAGGGGATATCTACCTGCTGGCATGCCTGGCCAGCCTGAGTGAGGGGATAATGGCCATTTTAGGCTGCTCACAGCCCCTTTAGTGTTCATGTCACTACTGAGGCACCTGGCCAGCCTGGGTGAAAGGCAGAGGGCCATTTCAGGCTGCCCACAGCTCCTTCAGCGTTTTGGTCCCTACTGGAGTGTCTGGCCAGCCTGAGTGAGGGGCAGAGGGCTGTTTCAGGCTGCCCACAACCCCTTCAGGGTTCAGGTCCCTACAGGGGTGCCTGGCTGGAAGCAGGTATCTGGAATTTATTTAACTTCTATAATTGAGACTTTGTTGCCTTAGTCCCCTGATCAAAGCCTGAGTTGCCTCTGGCAACCCAAGGTCCCAGCCTGGCAGGTATTGGGGTTTGTTTATCTTTTATAATTGAAACTTTGTAGCCTTGAGTGGAGCTTCCTCCATTGCCCGGGGCAACCCCAGCTCTGTGGCTGCTGCCATCTTAGTTTAGTTAACTTGCATATTTGCTCCTCATTTGCTGGTAGGTGTGGCTTGTGGGTGTAATGGAGTGAGGGTCAATTTGCATATTACTCTTTTAGATTAAATGAGTTAATATTATTAAAATGGCAATATTACCCAAAGTGATCTGCAGATTCAATTAAATTCTCAATATTCTAACAGTCATTTGCAGAGATTTAAAAGCCTATCCTCAAATTCAAATAAAATTGTAAGCGGTCCTGAGTAGCCAAATTGATATTGAAAAAGAACAATTTAAAAATACAATTCTTTATTTTAAAATTTACTACAAAGCTACAGTCCTCAAAGGAGTATGGCCCTAAAGCATAAGGACAAACATATAGACCAAGCATGTCAAACTCAAAGCTCACGGGCCATATGCAGCTCACAACGAATATTTTTGCATCCCAGACAATATAACGGTATATAAGAAATGTTTTAATAAAAAATTTGTAACTTAATTTTTACAATATCCTGTTACACACAATTATTAATAATGATCTACAACATTTGCTAATGACCGATTACTATAATTGTGTTGCATCCATTTTCCTTACACACATTATGCACAGGCACACTATTTCTTTCCATGAATATTAGCAGCAAATATTTTAGCAGCTGACTGCCACATCATTAGTCTTGGACTGACTTGTCTGGTGTGTGCAATAGGAAATATTTCGCTTTTGGAGAACAAGAAAATAGGTTTATTTGCATTATAATTTGTGCAGTTATTCAGTATCTGGCAAGTTAATGTTCAAGAAAAATATTAATTTTTATTAAAATGTTCTATTATTTTTGTTAATGACTAGAGGCGTAGTGCACAAAAATTTGTGCACTCGAGGGGAGGGGGAGGGGTGTCCCTCAGCCTGGCCTGTGCCATCTCACAGTCTGGGAACCCTCTGGGGATGTCCACCTGCTGGCTTAGGCCCACTCCCTGGGCAATTGAGCCTAAGCTGGCAGTCAGACATCCCTCTGGCAGCCCCAGAGGACTCAGGGGATGTCCACTTTCCAGCAGGGAGCAGGCCTAAGCTGCAGTTGAACATCCTTAGTGCTGCTAAGGAGGCAGGCGAGACTCCCACCACCACCGCTATACTGGCGGCCATCAGCCTGGCTTGTGGCTGAGCAGAGTTCCCCCTGTGGCAGCACACTGACCACCAGGGGGAAGCTGCTGCCTGAGCATCTGCCCCCTGGTGGTAGTGTGTGTCATAGTGACCAGTAATTCCCAGTGGTTTTGCTGTTAGAGTCAATTTGCATATTACCCTTTTATTATATAGGATAGAGGCCTGGTGCATGAGTTGGGGCCAGCTGATTTGCCCTGAGGGTGTCCTGGATCAGGGTGGGGATCCTGCTGGGGTTCCTGTCAAGTCTGGGTGAGGGGCTGAGGGCCATTTTTAGACTGGCCACATACCCCTCAGGGTAAGGGGCGTCTGCTGGGGAGCCTGGCTAGCCTGGCCAGCCTGGGTGAGGGGCTGATGGCCATTTTCAGGCTGGCCACACTCCCTTCAGGGAGGGGATTCCTGCTGGGATGCCTGGCCAGCCTGGGTGAGGGGCTGATGGCTGTCTGAAGGCTGGCCACAGCCCCCAGCGACTCAAGCTCCCAATGCAGCTGGCTGAAGCAGGTATCTGGGGTTTATTCATCTTCTATAATGTAAACTTTGTTGCCTTGAGCAGAGGCCATAGCTGGCCTAGGCAGTCAGCTTCCTCCATAGCTGGAGCAACGAAGCCTCCGGTTTGCTTTAGGTCTGTGACTGCCGGCTGCCATCTTGGTTGGGTTAATTTGCATATCGTCACTCTGATTGGATGGTGGGCTTGGCTTGGGATGTAGCAGAGTGATGCATTTAGCATATTACTCTTTTATTCCATTAGATTATTACATTAGATTACTAATTTATTTCAGCCCTTTGTATGCAGCATGTCTCTATCAAAATAAACCTGCATTTGTATGCAAATTGAAGCTTTTATTTTTTTTTGTGGCCCATATAAACTTAAACCTTATTTATTTGTCCCATGTTAGCCTTTGAATTTGACTTGCTTGGTATAGACCAATGTAATAGAGTTGAGAGTCCATGTATTTATTGTCATTTGATTTTCAAGAAGGGTGCCTAGATTTTATAATGGGGAAAGAACAGTCTTTTCAACAAATGGTGCCAAAACAAGTGGGTATTCACATTCAAAATAATTAATTTTTACTCCAAATACCATATATGAAAGTAATCCTAAATGGTCAAAGGCCTAAATATTACAGCTAAACCCTAAAACACTTAGAATACACAGGTGTAAATGTTCACAAGCTTGGATTTGGCACTGGATTATTAGATAAAACAGCAAAAACACAAACCTCATAAATAAATAAATAAATAAATAAATAAATAAATAAATAAATAAATAGATGCATTGAGCATCATCAAAATGAAGCACTCTTGTGCACTAAAGAATACGATCAAGAAAAGCAAAAGACGGAGTAAGGTTGTGAATTATATATCTCACAAGGGTCTAGTAGCTGGAATATATGAAGGACTCTTACAATTAAATAACATAATGACAAACAATCCAATTCAAAATGGGCAAAAGTAGTCAAACCTAGACAAAATGGACTATCTCAAAATTTAAAAAGTTCTTTGCATCAAAGGACACTACCAACAGAGTGAAAAGGCAACCTATTTATGTAATGGGGGAAAAGTTTGAAAATCATATATCTGATGAGTTAATATGAAGAAGATATAAATAACTTCCATAACTCAACAACAATAACACTAAAACTAGTAGATTAAAAAGGTAGACAAAAAACTTGAATAGACATTTCTTCAAAGGCGATGTAGGAATGGCCAAAAAGCAAATTAAAACAAAAGAGCTCAATACCATTCATTATTAGGGAAATGCAAATTAAAAAAACAAAACCAACACAACACATTGAGATATCACTTCACACCTGTTAGGGTGGTTACAATTTTAAAAAGAAAGAAAAAAGAACAAATGTTCACTGTACATCACTGGTAGGAATGTAAAATAATTTAACTATAATGAAAATAGTTTGGGTTTTTATAAAAATAATTAAACATATAATTACATAAGACCCAGCAATTTCACTCTTAGGTATATATTCAAGATAATTGAAAACAGGAACTCAAGCAAGTATATGTACACACATATTGATTACCACCATTGTTCACAATAGCAAAAAATGTGGAAACAACTTAAATGTCCATTAATAGGTAAATGAATAAACAAAGTGTGATATATAAATACAATGGAATATTAATAATAAAAATGAAGTACTAATGCATTGTGGATAAATCTCACAAAATACTATGCTAAGTGAAGGAAGCTGGACACAGAAAGTCACATACGGGCATAAGAGAGAGAGACTGCAGGTTCAGTTCCAGACACCTTAATGAAGTGTCACAATAGAGAGAGTTGTAATCTTTTTGCTGGTGGATGTTGCCTTCAGTTGTAGAAAATAAAGCACCTGCAAAGCACAATGAAGCAAAGTGAGGTAAAGCTAGACATGGTTGCAATATATGATTCCATTTATGTAAAATAACCAGAACTGGTACATCCACAGAAGCAACAGCAGATTAGTGGTTGCCAGGGTTTGGAGGGAGGATGGAATGGGACATCATTTGTGGGAAAGCACAGGACTTGGTTGGATTGTCTGTAAGGAGGATTCTCCAAAAGATTGGGGCCCTCTGAGGGGAACTTGCCAAAGGCAGCAACCCTTGTCTTGACTTTTCCAAACAAGTCCAGTTCCCTGAGGTGTTTTGCTAGAATCTCTACGTTTAGTCTTTAAAGACTCAACCTTATAGAAGCATATACTTTTTCAAGGATATTTACCCTGTTGATTGTACCTAGAACTTAATTTGAGTTCAAGCTTTTGTTACAATAAAAAAGCCAACAAGGCAGGCAATCAGGGCTATTTGCTAACTAAAGCAAACTAGTCCTTTAACCCTCTCTTTCACAAAAACATGTGTCAGAGTAATCTGTTCATCTGTTGCTCAGGGTCCGCTGGTCAGCCCCTGCAGTCATTGATGGCATGGAGTTTCCTTTTTTGGTGCTGGAAAATCATGGAATTAGACAGAGGTAGTGGATATACAACCTGTGAATGCACTAAATCTTAATGAGTTGTACACTTTGACATGTTTACTTTTATGTTATGTGAATATAACCTCACTAAAAAAATGTTCCCTCTAATATAAATCATCTTCTATAATAAAAGCAAAATATGCAAATGTGACCATCACCACCAGCCAATCAGAGTGGCTGTATGCAAATTAACCCAGCCAAGATGGAGGTCAACAGCCAATCAGAGCGGCTGCATGCAAATTAACCCAGCCAAGATGGAGGCCAACAGCCACGGAACTTGAGCAAACCTAAGGGTTCTGTTGCAACTGCCTGCCTATGCTGGCAGTTGGAAGTGGCAC
>PVJC01029109.1:0-22052 GCA_004026665.1 Murina feae | reverse complement strand
CATTTCAGTCAGTGTATGATTCATTTCTAGTTGGTCCTTTATCATATCCTTGAGGGTCTCATTAGATTCATTGAGGATCTCACTAAATTTATCGGCAGTCTCTAGCATTTTCTTGAAAAACCTAATAACCGTGGTTTTGAACTCTATATCCTGTCGTTTTCTTTCCTCCATTTCTATCATTTGTGACCTGTTTCGTCTCTGCATTTTGGCTGCTTCCCTTTCTGATTTAGGCGATCACTGCGAGGGATTAACCTCTAAGCCACTTGGTTATGAGAGTCAGCTGTGTCTACAGTGGGAGAACTTCTGTGCTGGAGACACCCTTATGGGGCGAGAGTTGTTTCAATGGAGCTTTTATGCTCACTGCATCTGCCCCGAGTGTGTTCCTTGTGGATCTGTTTTGTTTAGGTTAGTCCCACTCTGGTCACTGGGTGGGGCTGGCTCCTGTATCTTTAAGGAGGTGTTGAGTTAGCCTTGCCTTAGGCTACTCAGTCTTTTATCTGCAAAAGCCTCTGACGCAGCTTGGGAGGGGCGGGGCCTCGGGGAGTTTGCAGGGCGGAGCAAATAGCTATGGCGCTTTTCAGCCCTGCGCTGAGAGACACCAGGTCTCTGTGTCCCACGGTAATTGCTGCAAGCAACACTGAGAGAAACCCGCTTTGGGTTTTCTCCCGGTGCCAGTCAGTCCCCCTTCTCTGGGTGTCTGGTTCCTCAGAAACTCGCTTGGAACTGGAGTTCAGAGCCGCTGGGGACTTGTGGCTCTCTCCGTTTTGGAAAAGAACCGTGTCCCCCAACGCCAGCCCTTCCCCGAGCCCCGTGCGTGCGCCTCCGTACCTCTGTACTTTGCTTCCACTGCTCCTCTGAGTCTCAGACTCTTCTCTAGTTGTAGGATTTTCACTCAGCCAGCCTTCCTGTGGGTGCGAGTGGTGTCCGTGTGTTCTTTTCGAGGTTTTTCTGAAATAGTTGTTCACGGCTGCATTTACGGTGTCTACCCTATGCCGCCATCTTGTTTCTCGATCCAGAGTGACTAAATCTTAAGGCACACAGTGGAAGGTGAAGAGAAAGAAAGAAAGAAAGTCACTGAATACCACTTATGTGCTAAGTAATTGTCAGGGATATAGATCCCTATATACGTTATCTAATCACTCTGCCAGCCTGGCCAGTGTGGTTCAATGATTGAGCATCAAGCTATGAACCCCAAAAACTGAGATATAATTTGCACCATCATATTCACCCAATTCAGTTGTTCTAGTACATTTACAAAGTTTACAACCTTCCCCTCTCTTTAACGCCAGAATACTTCTATCATTCGAAAAAGTAAACCCATGTCCATTAGTTGTCATTTTCCCTGTGCCCAGCACCTGGCAACACGTATCTACTCTCTGCCTCTACTGATTTGTCTCTTCTGGGCATTTCTCATGTCACAGCTGGCATTTTGTCATGGGCATCGTTGATTTAGCATGATGTTTTCAGGACATACCCACGTTGTAACATATATTGGTACTTCATTCCTTTGTATCCATTGTATGGATAGACTACATTTTATTCATTCATCAGTTGATGGACATTCATATGTGATGAATTGCTTTTGTCTTGCTGCTTTTTAAAAAATCCTCACCTGAGTATATGTTTTTATTGATTTTTAAAGAGAGGGGGGGAAATATCAATTGGTTGCTTCCTATATATGCCCTAACCGGGGATCTAACCTGCAACCGAGGTAGGAGTCGAATAGCAACCTTTTGGTAACAGGACAATGCTCCAACCCACTGAGCCACCCAGCCAGGCTCTCTTGCTGCTTTTAAATTACCCCATTGTCTTTGGATTTTGACAGTTTGATTATAATGTGTCTTAGTGTGGATCTCTTTTCATCTATCCTGCGTGGAGTTTGTTGAACTTTTTGGAAGTGTAAAATTTTCATCAAATTTGGGGATTTTTAAGCCAATATTTACTCAAATATTCCTTTTCCCTCTTTGCCTCCCCTCTCTCTCATTACATATAGATTGGTGAAATTGTTGGTGTTCCATAAGTCTTAAAGATCTGTTTTTTTTTTCCTTCTGTCCCTCAGACTGGCTAATTTTAATGTACCTAGCTTTGTGTTTTCTGATTTTTCCCCCTCTGCTCAAACCTGTTGAACTTCTCTAGTGAAATTTTATTTGTTATTGTCATCTTCAACTTCAGAATTTCTATTTGGTTGTTGTTAATAATTTCTCTATCTTATTGCTACTCTCCTTTTAGCAAGATGCCATTCCCATACTTTCCTTTAGTTCTTTAGATTTTGCTTTATAAAATATTTAAAATTCCCAATTTAAAGTCTTGTCTAGTATGTAAGTCCAACATCTGGGCTTTCTCGAGGATAGTTTATGTTGATTTCTTTCCCCAACCCCTGTGGATATGTCCTACATTCTTGTTTCTTTTTCTGTTTCATCATTTTTGGCTGAAAATTGTAAATAATATAATGTGGCAACTCTGAAAATCAGGTTCTCCTCTCTCCCCAAGCATTGTTATTACTTTTTACTTGCTTGTTCGTTTAGTGACTTTTCTGAACTAGCTCTAGAAAGTCTGCATGTGTTTTCTTCATGTGTGGACACTGAACTCTCTTCCTAATTAGCCTAGTTGGTAAACAGTGATTCACAGAGATTCCCTTAGATGCCTGGAACCAATCAGTCTTCCAGTCTTTGCCAAAGGGCTCTGTGTGTGTGTTGGATTATACCTTCAACATAGCTAGGCATCTACAGCTCCACCTTAGTCTCCCCTTGCTGTCTTCTCAGTGCCTCAAGGTTAGCCAGAGGTGAGCTTGGGGTCTTTTCAGTTCTGTACATATGCGTGCCCTTCAAGATTCCACATAATTTTTGAAATGTTTTCACACTCAGTAATTTGCAAAATGAGCCTCAATGGTATTAAGTGATTTGCATAAAATCTTGATCAAGCAGTGAGGATACTAGATTCAAATCCAAAGTCATGTTCTTTCTACTTCAGAAAGCAATATACCTGCAACACCCATGGGTGTTACTCATCCATGGTCCCTGGTGATCCTGGCTTCCATCCAGCAAGGAAACCCTTTACACTAAGTGTGAGATTACAGGGTGAGCTCTTGGGAATGGGCAAGCACCTGGGAGTAGATACTTAAAGTTAAAGCTGATCCCCAGGAATCTCAAGGATGGAGGCAGGAAGGCTTGCCCCATGTGTAATAAGCAAAAGACAACTGCCCGTGCACTATCAGGACTAGAGGACCTTTAAGGTCATCACAACAGACTCCAGCCTATTATAAAAGCTTCATTTGTTGGGCCCTCACTAACAGGCACCTGGCCCATGACAAGCACTTATAGTAGGCCTAGGAAACTGCAGGAGAAAATCTCAGCAAATGAGTTACTAAAGTGGCCTATGATTCCAGAGTCGAAGATCTTGACTCCTGCAATCAACTACACTGCTTTTATTAAATCCCTTCCATGGACTTCCTGACAAATGGTCACCTTCAATGACAAGGAACTCATTACTAAGGCAACACATTTTATTTTCAAGCTTCTGTACTTGTCAGACAGCCTGGCACAGTGGGACAAGATCAGCCCCCTCCGATCTGTGTCACTTTGCCAAGTCACTTCCTCTTGCTGAATCTGTTTCCTCATCTGAAGAAATGGGAAAAAAAGATTGCCTCTTTGGCAAGGCCACTGGAGGACTGGTGACATAAAGCATTTTGATGTCTTTGGCAGAGGAACTCATTCATGGAATTCTCCTGTATAAGGAACTGAACTTTGTGTCTGCAGTTTCACTTATTTTTCCTAATTCTGTTCCTTCAGTCAGCTTCCTAAATGTGTACTTGCAGGTCAATACACACAGCAATTTCATTGCTTATTTTTATTTAGGTTAAGCCTTTCTAGTTCCCAAACAACTTTTCAAACATATGGTCTTGGCTTCTTTTACCACCTTCTTTCCTCTCCTCTGAAGATAAGACCTGCTCTCCCTGACTCCCAACCACAGTGGTCCTCGGGCTGCTCTGACAAGCGGAGGAAAAGAAGTGCAACTCTCGCTCTCTCATTCTAAAGCTTATACTTTTAGTCATGCAGCCCAAGGCCACCTTCATTCTTCGGCTAGCTATGCCAAATTGTGGGGCTATCCCGGGCCTCACGTTTACACTTAGATTTGTGGAGTACAAGATCAATCTGTATCTTTTCCATTTCTGTTAAAATGCTTATGTCTCAGGCAGCTGGGTTTCTGATTTTTACATCTACCTCCAAGGCCATTATTTGGCAAATGTGATGAGAGTAAGTTCTACTACATCCTCCATGTCCCTCCTTTTCCCTATGTTCTTCCACCCACCAACCACGAATGCCCTCAGCCTGAGAGATGCTGAATTTAAGTATATAAACATGGATTGAACACCTGATACATAGCAGGAATTGCAAACCCAGTGTCTTGTTGGATGATCACAACAAGCCTCTGCGGAGAGCATCATACACCCACTTGCAGATGGGAGTCAATGAGGTCGAGTGGTCTCCACAGTCACACAGCTAATAGCTACAGAGATGGGTCCCAAGCCTGGGTTTCTCTGACTCTGGAGCCCATATTCTCTTCCCTGTATTGTCCATGTTCCCCATTTTTCTAATGGAGGCTATGAGTAGTTCCCAAACTTCAAAGTGCATAGGAATCCTGTGAAAATGTGTTAAAAAGGAAAATCTACCTTCACTCCCCAAATTCTAATTCATTATTAGGTGCAGAGTGATGTGAAAGCACCTTTAGGAAGCGCTACTTAGCTTGGCTCGTGTTCCTCAGTGGTTGAGCATCAACCTATAAACCAGGAGGTCACAGCTGGATTCCTGGTCAGGGCACATGTTCAGATTGTAGGCTCAATCCCAGTAGGGGGCATACAGGAGGCAGCTAATCAATGATTCTTATCACTGACGTTTCTATCTGTCTCTCCCTCTACAACAGCCACCCCAGCTACTGGGCTCCGATGGTCAACCCCAAGCATTGTTCTGTGGGTCAAGTCTGCTTTGGCTCCCTTCCTGGCCAAACCAGGACAAATAATGATGATGAGCCTCTCCCTGAAGTGAGAGGGCAACAACTGGAATCCTCCCAGCCTCTCCATCCCCTGCTGCTCCCATGGGATTTTTCAGCCTGGATGTTGAACCTATGATTTGTGTTACAGATCTGGCCAGGGCATGGATGTTGCAACAACTGATTAGTTAATAATACTGGAGCACTACGTCTTTATACACAATCCTGGAATCTCCCAAGTAGAAAATCAGAAGACATTCCTGGGCTGCCTGCCAGGCCTTGTCCCCAACCCTGAGAGTTCACACAGAGAAATCAATGGCTTCTCACCACCAGGGCCCATCATGGCTGCTGCCTCCCTGGCCCCCATCCCTACCGCACCAAGATGCTGCATCAGGCATTTGCATTAAAGACGCTTGCTTTAGGGATCCGGTGGACTTCCCTATGTCCACTCTCTATCATGCAGGCCAGTTCCTTAAAGGCATCCATCGTGGTCACGAGACAAACAGAGAAAACTGCTTCTTCCCTCCTTTCTAGGTGTGAGTAATGGTTGAAACTTCCTTGTGGTCAGAATGTGGTGACAGGGTTTCTGGAGAAAGAATCTAAATTTAATGAGAAGTTCAATGTCTCCCTGATTGCATTTTTTTGGTGCTGTATGATTAAAAAAAAAAGATTCCGAGAGACTGGGCTAAAATGTCTATGTGACTTGAACAAGTTACTTAACCCCTCTGAGACAGTAAAGCAGAGATAACAATCCTAACTGCCTCCTGGCTATGATTACAAACACTGAATCGACACACAACGCAAGGGGCTCAGCAAAGCTGCTGGTGTGTAGCAGGGGCTCTCTATTTCTATGTACATTGTCACCAGTCTCTGCATCTTGCTGCACCCCATGTAGTCCCCAGAGAAGCAGGGTCTGGATCACTTGAGATCTTGTTAGGAATGCAGGCTCTTAGCCCCATCCCAGATCCATTCAATCAGAGTCTGCATTTTAACAGGTTCCCTGGGGATTCAAATAAACATTACAGTTTGAGAGATGGTGGTTAGCTCACCATACAGGGCAAGGAGGCTGGGGATGGGTATAGCAGCAGCTTTCTAACTCATTTTCTCATCTTTTTTGTGACTGCTCACCATCCCTGGAAAATTGTGCCAAATTCATGTTCATTTTCCTGCGGGCGTGATCTTAATGTAAACAGAAATTGGCCTTCTCAGTCTCCCAGGTGTTGATGGTTCCATGTTGTCTAAAGGATAAAGGACTAACCTCAGAAATGCCCAGAAGAGACATCCTTCCCAATCCACTTCAATCCTACTTTTCCACCTGCAGTACCTGCAGATGCCATGTTCCAGCCATCATGGGCAATGTCTGTCATTTCTCAAAGGCCCTCAGTTCCTAATTCCATAAATGATGCACTATCTTTTCATCACTTTCTCCAACTCATTACACTTCCTGGAATGTTCTGTTTCCAAAATCCTACTCATCCGTAGGACTCATCACCACTATCTTTGTCAGAATCTGTGCATATCAAGCTTATCATCGGTGATGGGCATCGCAGTCATGAACTTGGGTTCTTGTCTGGCGCACCCACAATTATGTAGATCTCTTTGGGCAAGTCACCTGAATTTTGCAGCCTTGACACTCCTATTAATCCTATGTGGGTAAAGAAGAAAATAAAGGTGCCAACCTCAGAGAATTATTATGAGGGTCCCTTGGGGTTACTGTGCTTAGCACAGTGACAGACATAGTAAATGTTCAATAAAACTTAACCAAACCCACCACAGTGTAAACTACTTCAGCATAAATTTCACAGAGGGTAAGTGCCTGTGTCTGTTTTGTTCCCCATTATAATCCCAGCACCGAACCCAAGTTTCTGATACACTGTCGGGTTCAACAAACATTTGCTAACAAATGAATGGCTAAAAAGTGTTATGTACATTGTAAAGCTCTACCAGTTAAAGGATACTAGTTTATTTTAGTTATCAGGATTTAGATAATCTGAGAGAGAGACAGAGATCACAAATTTATTATCATTACAGCTGCTGACTTACGCCCTTTCCAGCCTCATGGGAGCAGGCTATAACATCTTGATACAGAATTCGAAGAATGAATACTGTGGTGGTTTTCTTCCCCACTGTCTCCACATCTTGTCCAATCTGTTTTCAATCTTCTGTCACCATAACAACCTACACCCACACAGTAACTACTTTGAGCCACACTGACTCTAGATGCCTGGTGTCA
This sequence comes from Murina feae, assembly GCA_004026665.1. Lineage (NCBI taxonomy): Eukaryota > Metazoa > Chordata > Mammalia > Chiroptera > Vespertilionidae > Murina > Murina feae. The sequence continues at coordinate 14,833 of PVJC01029109.1, read as the reverse complement.
CCAGTTAGGATAGAAAAGCTCCGACACTCAGTCCATGTCTGACTTCTTGGGCCCATGTCAGTCCTCGCTCACCCCTCAACTTCAGAAATGCCGAGGAGAGACATCCTCTCTAAGAAACAACAGAAGAGAGGTCCTAACAGGAGATGGAACAAACAGGATATGGAACTAGCAGGTCATGAAAGCCCCACCTTCCCAGTGTGATTATCATCACCGTTACCTTCCAGGCCATCTTTGCTAGCCCCCACCCCTCACCGTGTCTCCATCAAATGCAGGGACTCAGTGGTTCCAGATGACCTCTATCCCAGGTAATCTCACACCTTTATATGCATATCTTACTAAATAAAGGGTCACCTGCAGGTCTTGCTACATGGTGTTCTCTGAATTAGTAGATCTGCAGTGGGACCGAGATTCTGCATTTCTGATAAACTCCATGTGATGCAAAGGTTGCTGGTCTGTGGACCACACTGAGTAGCAAGGTCTACTCTGTCCCTGGGTTATGGATCCCATTATTCTCCTGAAACCTTAGAAGACCAGTCCTTTGCTAGATACTTTTAATTTCTTTTATAATTTTATTTTTTAATTATACTTCCATAGGACTGGGGAAAATGTATATATAAGGGAAAATACACTTGAAGTATGGAAATTTTTCTTCTATTGATTATATAATCCAAATTAATAATTGAAACCACGAAGTAATAGATATTGAAGATTTTGCATGTCGAACAAAAGTTCTAATTATAATGTACATGGAATATTTACTATCTCAGTTTTTAGTTTACTTAGTCCTTTTAATAGAAATATAGATTTTCCCATTAAAATAGTGTCTATATAGTGATTTTTTGTTATTCTTAAATCCCTTTTCTCTTTTTATACTATTTTACTACCAACAATATTCATAATCTAAAGGATTATCCTTCAGATAGCAATCAAGATGAATGATCATTTAGCTCCTATCAGTAAAGTTGATGATGGTATGATTAAACATTTATTGAGTATTTACTAGGAATCAGGCTACATGCATTATAAGAATTTATCTCACTTAGTCCTCAAAATAATTTTATGTGAAACTCATACTAATTTCCACTGTAAAAATAAGGAAATTGAATCAAGAAAAGTTAAGTAAAGTGTCTCCTATTCCCCAAGGCTCATCAACTGTAAGGTGAGAATTTGGACCAGGGTCTGCATGTCTTCAGAGCTTAGAGTGTTAATAGCTACAAAAAAATTTTTTTTAAATAAAAGAAATACAAGAAAAAAATTTAATTCAAAAAAATTCAACACAAGAAATTTAAACTTTGGACATCTGTCCACAGTCCCTTTTAAGAAATATTAATATTAGGAAGATCCAAGATGGTGACGGGGTAGGTGGAAGTTCCACTCACCTCCTCCCAAGACAAAACTGGAATTACAACTAAATTATAGATCCATCAACCTGAATAACCAACTGAAGACTAGCTGAGTGGAAGTCTTATAGCCTAGGATTTACAGAATAATCCACATCAAGACTGATAGGAAGGGTGGAAACACCAAAAGGGCTGGCCCTGTATCCATGTGTAAAGGTTGAGAATCTGAAGGGATATCTCGGCTACAAAGGTTCCCCTGAGAAGAGGATGGTATCAACCTCATGCTGGGCTCCCCACCCCAGAGCATCAGAGCCTAGAAGAGGAGGCCACATAACATCTGACTATGAAAAATCAACAGGGATTCTGTCTGCCAGGGAGAAATGAGAATCTGCTAGAAATTCAGGCACCCTCTTAAAGGGTCAGTGCACAAAATCTCATTTGCAGCCACTAACCCTGGGCTCCAGAGCAGGGAAGGTGGCCCAGAGTTGACGGGAGTCATGTGAGGAAGAACATGGTTGTGTGACGCTGGGGAGAGCGCTGAAAGAACAGCTGCCAGCATCCCTGTGCTGAGTCCCTCTCCCACACCATCCACAGATGACTGGATCTAGAACTAGCCTCACTCTTCCAATTCTGTTACCTGCTGAGCTCACACCCTGCAGAAAAGTCAGCTGCCTGGGCTCCTGATACACTTTCGTAGAGGGCTCTTGAGGAGGTCCAAGCAGATTCAGGGGATGTAAGAGACTGAGTTGTGTGGCTCTAGGGCAGGGACCATTTCCCCATTTCCTGCACCTGACCAGTACTACCCCACAGGAGATCACTAGACCCACATTCCTGACTCCTGGCGGTCCCATAAAATGTTAAATTTTTAACTGGAAATTTGTGCCTTTGACCATCGTCCACTAAGTATTCAAACTTACTTTTAACACTTATTATACACCTAATGTATGTCAGGCTCTGTAACAGGCACTTCAATTAGTTTTTTTGATGTAATGTGTTCACATGTCCACTTTATATATAAAGAATATGAACTCAGAGAGCTGTATGGAGTCCCTGAGATGTGCATTAGTGGACCTGAGCTGCAGCTGGAGAAGCTACTAGTATGGCTACAGGCAAGAACACAGTGGGCAACAGTGGGGGTTGGCTTTGTTTATTGAGTTTTCTGCCCCTACAAGCCAGTCTCCATGATCTGAAAGTGGATGAACACCCACCTGCTATTACTCAGACAGGTGCCTGTAGAATGGTGTTTCTCAAGAAAATGGGCTCCAAGTCATCTTTATTAGAATTCCCAAGGATGCATGTAACCAATATGTACTTACGTTCCCATCCAAGGTCATGCCTGGAACTGGCTAATTCTGCAAGTTCCCTTTCTCTTCTTGGCACACAGCTAGACTGTATTTCCCAGGCCTTTGCCTCAGATCCGTTCTTGCTGATGGGAATGTGAGTGGAAGTGACAAGGTGATCTCTTGGCTGCAGCAAGTGTGTCTTCTCCACATTCTCACTTTATTTCCATATTTGGGGAAATGAACATAGAAGACCCAGCAAAGGACTGTGGGGTCATAGGGAATCATAAAACCACTAGATGGGGTCCCAGAATGACTAAGTGAAATAGATGCCTCTGTCCTCACGGATCCATACTGGATTGTGGCATGAAAAACAAGAAGAAAAATATTGGATTCCAATTGAAGGCACATTTCTGAGGCGAGTGGTAACAGCACAAAGCACAAGACTTTATCTTGTTCGGTCACTGTGGGGTGATTTGGTGCCCTTTGCCATCCCAGACGAAGACCTAGACCTAATAGATCTTGATGAAGGAGTCCAGAAATTGGCATTTTTAGAAAGCTTTTAGTTAATTCTGAAAAACTGGAGTTTTCTGAAAGGGGTCAGGCCTGGATATAGGAATGGACACGCATTTGTGTGGCCCAAAGAGTCGTATGAAAGACAACAGATAGCTGTAATGTTTCCCCATCACATGTTACCCTCATGTCAGCCCCTTCCCTTCTCTCATTCCTTCTTGTCACATGGAAAATTGAAGTCTAAGCACATCTGTTTATGGGCTGTCATGGCAAAAAGCCCTTTCCTGCAGATGGGAAAGTCAATTTCTGGAACATGAGCCCAATCTCACAGCACTCCGATAAGATGGATGAATACCAGAAGCCACAAAGCTTGGATGCGCACCAGGTATTTTATCTATCAAGACAGCAAAGCTCAAAGACGACGCATCTCTGCTTTCATATCTATCATCTTGTCTGTCACTTCAGAGTCAAGAGATCAAGCCCTGGGGTGGTGTGGAGGTTGGGGTTAGGTGAAAGTAAATAGTCATATTCCCCTTTTCGTGAGTGGGGAAGTGGGTGCTGGTCTGGAAGTTTAACTCAACTGCCAACCAATACTTGAAGGCAATTGCCCGCCAACCCCAAGAACTGGCCTCCAGGTGACTCTTGTTTCTTTGCCTCCTGCAGAACTCTATTCACATAATAGCAAGTAGCCCTCTCCACCTTCAAAACATGCACAGACATGCATGCACGCACACACACATGTACATAATACCCACTGAGGGAGAAGAGGCCCCTTTGCTCTGTGCTTCGCTGGCACTGCCAGTAGCTGGGTTGAGGACTGAGGATGAGAGCAGTTATTGTTGAGAAGAAATTAGTCTCCCCATCACCTTCACAGTGCCCTGAGGGGCTCCTCTTCTGTTCATTACTCACTGGTTTTCTGTCATAGGTGAGTGGTCAGTGCAGTGAGTCAGCCTTTCTCCTGAACTGTCTGAGACTTGACCACAGTCTAGCAGGGGGAGGACAGTGGGTGGCAGGTGGTGTGTGAAGAAGGCATGGTCTCTGTCCAGCCCCCAAATCCCAACCTCAAACAGCTGGACCAGACTATGGACCAGATAGCCCCAAGGTTACCTTCAAAGCTGAGAAAAGAAGTCCAGGTCCTCCAGACAGAAAGAAATTGGCCGCCTGCCAATTGTGAAGCCAAAGAAAACTGCACTGACAGTGGCCTTTCAGCCCAAGAAGGATATTCCCCCTCCCCGCCCCGGCCTAACTCACACAGAGACCTGTCCAAACTTCCTACCTGTGTCGGGCTCGCTGGGGACGGGGTGGTGGGATCTTAAGGTCTTCCTGGCCTGAAAGAAAAGAAACAAATCCCTTGGTAAACCCTCTTCCACAGCAACGGCAGTGTCCAGGCTCTGAAAATTCAAAACTGAAGTTTCCCTCCCTTGGAAACCTGGATGCTGTGTGCTATGCAAACACCCATTGCAGCAGATGTGACGCTGGACTGTAACACGTTGCTGGGTTTCCACAGACCCCAAGTACCGTAAAGGCAGGGGCTTGACCAAGGGCTTAATAGGCACACAATGAAATATTTGCCAAATCAATGAGTGAATGAAGGAATGTGAAGTGCTGGATTTTCCACATGCAGTTTATAAGACCCAATTCAATCATAAAGAATGATCTCCAAGTTATGAAAAGATATAATAATAAGACCACATGGACGTAGGAGGCCCAAACCACCAACTTAGAGCTAATGCATGAATCATCAGTGTGGAAAAAAAGGTTATGTCCTATAACCTAGTGACCTGGCCTGAGGTTACATTTGCCTCTGTGACTGGTTATTTTAAGTAGTCACAGGCATCTGGAACGAAGAAAACCAAGCCACACCCAGCTACTCGGAAGAAATGGAGAAGTGCGTACATAGATGGGTACTTTGTGTTAGAGTGGCTATAGCCTTAAACTTGAATTACAAAATCAAGAAGAAGAAGAAGAATATTGGATTCCAATTGAAGGCACATTTCTGAGGTGGATGGTGACAACACAAAGCACGAGACAGGGCCCTTGATTTTCTAACCTCTGTTCCCAAGGATAGAGTCTACTTTCTTTCACTGTTCATGCCCCAATCTCCAACACTGCATGAGTTAAAATAATTATTATCAATGCTTCTAAGGTTTTGAGCTACCTGTCATTAAAATGGAATTGACAGTGGGCTGTATAGAGTGCTCTGGTTAAGGGGTCAGTCTGTAGGGTGTCTTGGGAGGGAGTGTGGTAGAGAGGAGAGAGGTATGGCTTTTCACTGAAGCAACCTTAGGACCACACCTCAAACATGTCATTTGTTAGCCTGACCTCTCCACCCCCAGGCAGGTCATTTAACTTCATTAAGCATCATGTTTCTCATCTGTACAAATGAGCAATAAGAGGATACACTTACCATGAGCACTGCAAGGATTAAATGAAATACCATATATTAAAATGTCTTATATCTAATAAGACAAAGCTCAGTAAACTTGAGTCCCACTCTCTTTTCTTCCTTGCATCTAAAACCCTCCATATCTCAGATAAAAAGTTGTGAAATATATGGGTGTGTATATGTATATATGTATATATGTGTGTATATATATATATAAAGAGAGAGAGAGAGAGACTATAATGGAATATTACTTTGCCATAAAAAGAATGAAATCTCATGTTTTGGGACAGCATGGGTGGACCTAGAGGGATTATGCTAAGTGAAATAAGCCAGACAGAAAAAGGTAAATACCATATGATTTTGCTTATATATGTGGAATATAAAGAACAAAATAAATGAACAAAATATAAACAGATTCAGAGATTCAGAGAGCAGCCTATTTTGTAACTACCAATTTGTGCTTCTCAATCCCTTCACCTTTTCATCCCACCCCACCAAGCCCCTCCCCTCTGACCCTTGGAATTGGTTCCCTGGAGCCCTGGCCTGGACAAGGCAGAATTCCTGGCCACTCACTTGAATGTGGAACTGCTTCTCCACGCCCCAGGCCCCCACCAAGGGAACAGCTGGAAAGAGCCTTGAGCCAGTGAGCGACCTGCTGGCCACTGGCTCACCCCAAGAGAACCCAGTCAAAGTGCCTGCCCCCTCATCCCACTCAGTGCTGGGACCTGAGACCATTAAAGAGCTTGGCCTCTAGAGTCTTTGTCTCAAAGCCCTCTGCCCTGGGCCCTTTCTCTGAGGGTCCGCACAGGGGACTTTCTTGTTTCTTCTGCCTTTGTTCTGTAATGGGCTCTACAGCTCCCCTTTCCCAGAGGTCAGAAATACATCCCCAAGACTCAGGGGCGTGGGTCCTAGCCTGGGGACGGCTTGCAGACCTGGCTGTGAACTTGTTCCCTACCCAGGTGTCTTCCATCCTGGAATCCTTTCTCAAGCCCATGTCGGGCACCTCAATGGTGAGAAGTGGACCACTTCCCCTTTCCCTGCTCCCTCTCACCTTAATCCTGGCTGGTAAGTGTGCCATTCTACTAGAGCCACGCGAACCTGTCCTCCTGCTGCTCCGAGGGGCTCTACTGCCACCCGTGAGCCCCCTGCCAGCTTGACATGAGTCAGTCACTGTTCCCAGAACCCGGCCTTCCTGAAGTTCTTGCTGGGAGAGCTTCTGAGACTCACCCAGCACCTCAGAAGGACCAGGATGGATTCTGCCTGAGCTGGACTTGGCTCCTCCAAGTGGATTCCTAGTGCAGCCTCCGGTCTTCGGAAGGCACCCAACCCTACAGGTGTCTAGTGGGCAACCTCAGAGGCCCCCACCCCTGGAAGAAGGTCCAGCCCCCTCAGAACCCTGCCAGGGCAGCAGGCACCTGCAACTATGAGCTTGATGTGGGGACAGGGAGGATGGTAAAGGGTTGTCTGTGGCCTGCAAAGCCAGCAGCCACTTCCAAAACTGGTTATGCATGATGGTTTGTGTCTGTGGTTGCTTCCTGGCCTCAGAGAACCCTCATGGGAGTTTGGGGAAAGCCTCTCGACCTTTTGGAGCATGGTTTTGGGGAGCCAGCTGACTTCTGGAGCTGTCTTTGGAGAACAGGTAAGATGTAGGCTACTGAATGCCTCACTTGAAGAACTTGTGTTTTCTAAGCTGCTGTTGGGAATTATGCTGGGAGCAAACTTTTTTTATATAACATATTTTTGTAAGCCTTTTGCACAGTGGTGTTGTTTTGCACAAGAAAAAAGATGTTGGACAATTTTTTTTAAAAAAGAAAATTTAAAACAAAACAAAGCAAAGCAAAACCTTCCACATCTCAGTTGTTCTTTTTTTGCGGGGGGCGAGCAGGGGAGGTATTTGAATTTCTGTAAATGAAGGCCTGATAAAGGCATAAAAGTCACATTTTCAGACACATTTAACAAAACACATTGACTGAACTAAGCTGGAGTTGCTTGTTGTTTTTTTTTTTTTTGTCTTTACCCCTTAGCTATTTTTCATCTAGCATAGTGCTAAATAGCATGTGGAGACTCGCTAAATAAACACTGAGTTGAAACTCATCCAAGTGAATACTAGCAAATTAAATATCTTGTTTGGGCAAGTCTCTCAGGGACTTGGCTCCCATCTCCTGCGGTTCGGCTGAGTCCCATGTGTAGAAGCCCTGGCCTGCACTGGGCCCTGGAGGAAGCACGCGTGTGGCTGCGCCCATGTTCCAAGTACCTCCTGGTGGCTGATGGCCTGGAGCAGGGCTGAGGAAGGAGAGAGATGCCCAAGCAGACTGCCTCAGTGTTTTCTACACTGTGACCTTCTTCCTCCCAAAGTGAGCACATTTCCCCAGCAGGCACCATCTTTCTCTCTGTACTGACCCCTGCATGTGGACATGAGGTTCCCCCTTCAGAGCACAGACCGCAGGACTCCCCCTGGGCCAGTAATCACACCCTGTCCCAGATGGCAGTCATTAGTGAATGTGTGTTATCCTTTCCCTTATTTCCGTGTGCGCCTCTCTCTCTCTCCCTCTCTCTCTCTCTCTCTCTCTCTCTCTCCCCCTCTCTCTCCCCCCCCCCCCCCCCCCCCCCCCCCCCCCCCCCCCCCCCCGGGAGCAGGCACTAGCATTCTTAGGGTCTCCCTATTTTGGTAAAGAGCAGGCTTGATCCTGCAGTTGGAGACTCCTGGACTCAAGCCCAGGCACACTGCACGCTGGGTGCTGCCACGAGAGGAATGGTGAGGGGATTTCCTGGGAAGATCATGGGACCAGTCTGGTAGGTCTTCATCTTCCAAGGTCATTTCTTATAAACATCCTTGGCTAGGCTCTCTGCAGGGAGACATAAGGCCAAACCAAGGGGACAAAGTGAGGCAGCACCAGGGCCACACCAATCCACATACTCACCACCCTCCCCTCACCCCCAGAGCCGACGACTGAGGGCAACAGCCACAACAGCCCTGCTGCCCTCTCCTCACTAATTACCAAAGGAACCAGGCTGGCATCCGTGCCAACATCTGCTTCCTCTGGCATGTCCCTCCCACTAATTCACAGGGCCAGATTCTTTCTGGTGTCTGAGTCTTCAAGAGAAAGCCTGGAATCCTTCCAAACTCTGAAATCGGGAAAATCTAGTTATGTTGATTGTCCCCAAAGGCAGGCTAAACCCTGTTAACTGGCTGGTCCTCTGGGGCCTCGTTCCAGGCCACCTGGCAGAGCCACATCTCTTCTCCTTCCTCCCAGCCTGCACCCATCCAGGCCCGGGCCTTAGGGACCTCTCTCCACCCAGGGAGTGAAGGAAGCCTTACAGGTGCTCCAGCAGATGGACACCTGTTAGAATAAGGGGGAGGCAACGTGACTTCAGTGCATGAGCTTCACCTCCACAGCCTTAGACCCCAGCCTCTGTGCCTGGCAGGTGAGTCCCATCAATGGAGCCAGCATCTCCTCTCTCTACACCAGATGCTGACCCTGACTCCACTCACTGATCCCTTTCATCGCTTCCTCTGCCCCACCCTCAGCACATCTCATGTGGTTTTCTGAGAAGTTTCCCTTCTCTTTTGTGAAATGGGCAGCACATGGGAAGGCTTCTGCCCACACAGAAGGCCTCCAACAAGGTTTCTCTCCCCTCCAAGCTCTTCTAGGGTGCAGGTGCCGACTCCCCGGCCCCAATCCCTCGGGGTCTTCCCAGAGCCCCCAACTGGGCAGGATGAGAGTGAGCCGAGCCTGTCTTGGGGCTTCCCCATCACCTATGATCATAACCTTGGCACTTCAAGCACACTCTGCCTTCAGTCCACTTTCCCCTGGCCTCTGCCTGAGCCATTTGCCTGGCAAAGCCCATGTCATCTGGCTGAACCCCAGCTGCTCTCAACAAAACCTGTCAGTGCTCAGAGGCCTCATTGTCAGGGCGTCGGTGCCACTGGGTGCCATGGTGTGTTACTAGGTGAGAGTCACTCTGTTAACCAACCCATGCTGACACATGCGTAAGGCATGACAGCCTAATTCATCGTCCCCCGAGACCAGGACAGTACACGGCAATAAATCACTAGAAGAGAAGGCATCCCTTTTTAGTTATCTTTTAATCTTTCTGATTCAATCAGCTTCAATTCTTGCCAATCTCCATACACATCCCGCCCCACCATCTCGAGAGAGAGATAGAGAGTAAACTCAGGGTGCAGAACATCAGGAAGGCAGCTGCTTCAAGTTCCAATTGAAAAGCTATGTTTGTTTTTATTGTGCTTATAGCAAGCAATATTGCTTTCAAATTTATAGCAGTTATACAATGTTACTTTTCAAGATGAATTCAAGTTCAAATAAGTCATTTTAAAGAAAACCTCGACTCATACAGTTTAAGAGAATGGTGTCACAATGGGAGAGCACCAAAACTGGGGATGTGCTTGGCTGGGAGAAACCCCAGAACAGTGAGAATTCTAGGCCCTTAAGACCAGCTGGGGGACAAGGGGTTGGAGCCCAGAGCTTCTGGTTTATGGTAGCCAGCTGCTTCTGCTCCACATGTGACATGTCTGAGTCAGGATGTTGCAACCAGACAGGTCTACACCATGGTCAGAAGGCTAGATGGAGAAGTCACAGAGTATCACTTATTAAAGTTGTCGTAGAGCCTGGCTGGTGTGGCTCAGTGGTTGAGCATTGACCCATGAACCAGAAGGTCATGGTTTGATTCCTGATCAGGGCATATGATCAGATTATGGGGATCCCCAGTATCAAACTGATGTTTCTCTCTCATCAATGTTTTTATCTCTCTATTCCTTTCCCTTCCTCTCTCTAAAATAAATAAAAACATATTTTTTTAAAGTTGTCATAGAAAGACCATACATAGAAGAGTCATAAGTCCTAGACTTTAATTTCAGTTCTCATTTCAGCTGATTGTATGACCTTGAACAAGTTGCTTACTTACCCAGACCTCAGATTTCTCATTTGGAAAAGGGCAAGGATAGGTACTATCTCCTAGTTCATAGGACTGCTGGGAAGATTAAAAGTGAGGTTCACCGAGGCAGGAACCATGCCTGTTTCATGAGTTCATGTAGACCCAGAATCTGTCCAATGCTAAGTTCTAATTATTTTCATGAATTAATATGTGAAGTGTCCCGCAGAAACACCCTATATACTATAGATTCTTGAAAGTGGCAGTCCTGATGATACCTGTCATTCCTCTACTCCTAGTACCAGCACTTTTTTTGCAAGAGGGCAACAATGAGGGAAGCTAGTTGAGGAGTTGTGGTTCCCCAAGGATTTGCAGAGATTTAAAAATTTGCAGGTGCCTGGATCCCAGGTCCTGGGTTCAGCAAAGCTCCTGTGTGCAAAGCTAGTTCTTCCATCCCCAGCTCTGTTATTTGCCCCAAGTGGGGAGAGTGGGAAGCTTCTGCACTGATACCCTGGCCATGGAGCAGAAATAATAATAATAAAAAAACCTCTGGCCAGCAAGACAGAAAGGCCAAATAGCTAATCACTTCCCTCTTGAAGCCCATCCGAAGAACTGTGTTACAGGGAAAAGCCACAAGCCAGCCTGTGGACTTTCCCAGTTACAGTGACTAACAGGTGCTCCTACTTTTTGCAGCCTCTGTGGGCTTGAATGTGATCCCTTGTTCTACAGAACAAAAGACACAGACACATTGCTTTCTTCTGAGCTCCAGCCACCCACAAGGGTGGACCGAGTTGGCTGCATTTGACAGCAGTCTTAGAGCAGAAAGGATAAACAGTTCCTCTCTTTGTAATTTCTCCTGTGTTCATTCAGTAGAACATGATTAAGCACTTTCTTGGTCCAGGCATTATCTATGTATTAGGAACCCAGGAACCAACAGATAAAAATGGAGGACACAGCAAAACTAATAACTGCAATAGAGTAGGCAAACACTTGTTTAGGATAAACACTGATGCTGTAGACATGAAGGAAAGGGCCTCTGACCTGGGTCCTGCAGGATGAGTAGAAGTTGGTCTTGTAAAGAAAAAGAGTAAGATCCTCCAGGGGAAGGAAACAGCTGTGCAAAGACCCAGAATTGTGCCCTTGGTGCGGTTTGGGGAAAAGGAAAGGGAAGGTCCCTGAAAACCAGCTTGGCCTTCCTGGAATCAGGGTGCCTGAGATAAGAGAGGAGGGTTGAAGCTGGAGAGACAAGAAGGGTCAAGCCATGACAAACTTTGGGTGGGCACACCAAGGGGCCTGGAGTTTATTCCTAGGGCAGAAGGGAGCCATTGAAGGAGTCTCAGTGGAGAAGAGACCAACTGAACTGGCTCAGACTTTGGCATCAGGATGGAGGATGGACTAGAGGTGTGCAACTGTGGGCTAAGAGCCCAGCTGGGAGCCACACAGTGTCCAGCAAAGTGACGGCAGAACCTGAAGAACCTGTCCATTAGGCTGGTGAGGAGGGGATAGACTTGGAGTGTAAAGTAGATAGAGGAGCCCAGGATGACTTCCACGTTACTGTTTAATCTGCTGAGCCGACATTCAGCTCCTTGAAGTCATGTGCCATGTTTCATCAGTTTGGGGCACTGCAAGCAGCTAGCACAGTATCTTGCACAGAATAGATCTTTGATAAAACTTTATTAAAGGATGAGGGGAGGCGTAAGTGAGTGAATGAATGAATAAAATCTTCCTCTAACACCTCTCTTAGGTGCTATCTAACCAACATTGATGATCACATCTTTTTTAATTAATTATTTTTATTATCTTTGGAATTGGGTACTTCTTGCTAAATGTTCTTTTTAATTTAACTTTATTTTATTGTTGCCAGTATGACAGATGTCTTAGTTTCCCTCTAGGGAAAGTGGACGCCCTAAACAGATGATGATAGGAAACCTCTGTTTGCTCAGACTAGAAATCCCCCTTCTTCTCTCAGAAAGCCCAGCTGGAGCCAGTGGAGATAAAGAGAGCTCTGGGCAGGAAGTGGGGTCCTAGTCACTGGCCTGGCCTTGGCCATCTGCCTGTAGGGCTCTCTGGGACACCGTTAGGGATTGCTTTATGTGGCTGGGGGCTTGGGCATAGGAAGCACATCCTGGCAGTGGAAGGTGCTCTAAATGTGTGATCCTGTTCAGTCACATAATCACTGACCCTCAATGAGGGTGACGTCACAAGGTTGCTGTAAGGATCCACAGAGGCAAGGCTGTTGAAGATACTTAGTGCAGATACATTTAATAGTATGATTGTGTGAGAGAGAGCAGTATAGCAAAACAGGTCCAGATTTAGAGCTTTGCTTCTGGTGTTCGCTAGTCCTGTGTCCCTGGCCAAGGTGCTTGACTTCTGTGAACCTTAGGTTCTCAGGCATAGAATGGGAAAACAGAGCGCCTATTACAACAGGCTGTGTAGAGACCAGAAATGAGAGACAATACACAATGAACTTGATCAACTAGAAAATGCAACATACCTCTAATTGAATAGCGGGAAAGACAGCCGGAGGATGGCTCTCCTTTGAGAACAGGCTGGGAGCACAGGCAGGTGAATGACCAGCAGTTAACATGCCCATGCCTCAGTTTTCCTCCTTGATGCTTCAGATGGCTGAAACCAAGTCTGTAAAGAACTCTGTGGCTAGCATCTGACCCAGAGATATAACCCCCCCCTTCCAGGCAACTTCTTCAAGTTTAAAGGTATGAAGAAGGAATGACTGTAACAAGTTTTTTGTTTTTGTGAGATTTTTTTTTTAATTTAGGGGGGGGCAATTTGTTGTTGTACTTATTTATGCATTTATTGGTTGATTCTTGTATGTATCCTGATCAAGGATAAGTTCCTTGTGGCAGAGGACAGACTCCTAGAAGTCAGAGACCTAAGTTTCAGACCAAGCCCTGGTCACTAATTTGCTGTGTGACCTTGAGCAAGCCACTGTTTTCTCCATGCTTTTGGATTTTCTATCTGAAAAATGTGGCTTGGGTGCCACTGTCTCTTCCGTGCCTTCCAATTCTCAACCTGGACCTGCAACGCTCATGACAATCAACCTTCTTACCTGTGGCTGAACCCACTGGTGCAAGGGTGATCTCTTAGGCTGACTGAGTGTTATGAACCCTAAGCTCTGGTTGCCATGGGAAAAAGGCCACAAGCAAAGAGTTAGGGACTAGAGCCAGAGTTGCCTCTTGATTTCCCCAAGAGCCTGTATCCAGCAGCCCCCAGGAAGGGGGAAGACCTGCTTGCTTTGCAAGGTGCAAATAATGAAGGAGCAAAAGGCTTTTCTAATTTTAACTAGAAGGTGTAAACTCTAATGCCACCCCTAGAAAAATAGGTGTCATCCTTCAAAGTGGGATTTCTGAGAGAACCAAAACTGCCAGTTTAGATAAGGACAAGTTTCCATAGATGAAAATGAAATGAAAGAAAAAAATGGAGAACTAGAAAAAATAACTCTAAGAAAAAATGAGCAGCAGAAGCTGGTGACCAGAAAGGGAACCAGAGTCTGGATGCTTGGCCCCAGGCAGTGAAGGTAAGAATTACATTGCAAACCACATCCGAGAAACAGCAATGAGGAGGATGCAGTTTTGGCCAAGATGTGAGAGCTGACCCCTACTTTGGACTTCACTGGGTTTCCAATCTGGGTGTCAGGAGCCACTTTCTTGCCATGATACTTGGCAAAGCAGTATTGGAGGGTCCAAACTGGTCCTATCATAGATGCCAAAGACCTGCTTTCCAATCCTTGCCCTGTCATGTTTGTGCCCTTGACCTTGCGCTAGGTCATTTGACCTCTCTATATAATAGTATGATTGTCCCTGACCTGCTCCTTCTACAAGGCTGTTTAGGGTATGAAGTGGTATTAGGCTGGGGCTGTGGGCATAGAACCTGCTACCCCATCCAATGGGGAATTTCCCAAACTGAGATATTTCCTTCCTCCACAGCTGCCTCGGAAGTGAAAAAGTAACGGAACAAACAAAACTCATTTCTCCTTTGCATATGAACTCCTAAGATAATCAACCCTCAGCCAAGGCATTACAGTGAGTCAGTGGGAGAAGTGAGCCTGCTGGGTGGATGCCCAGGGCAGCTTAGACCCAGTCAAAACATCAATTTTTTTTCCGTATTTTTAACTTTTGTTTAGCTGAGGTCTAACAATTCCCAGGCTCTTCATTCATTCATTCATTCATTCATTCATTCAGGAAATATGTGCCTAGTACGAAGCTCATGTTCAGCACAGATTGGGCTCTTAATTATTGCTTGTCAAGTGAATAAATAAATGGTAAGTAAATGAATGCTCGCCCTATCCTAGGTGCTGAAATAGAGTCAAGGAAGAGTAAGTAGGTCCTACCTGTCCTCACTTACAGTATGGTGAAGGCATACATATAACTAACCTTTATTTTTTTTATTTTTTTTGTTTTTTTTTT
>PVJC01029108.1:0-22086 GCA_004026665.1 Murina feae | reverse complement strand
AGGAAGGAAGGAAGGAGGGAAGGAGGGAAGGAAGGAAGGAAGGGAAGAAGGGAGAAAGGGAGGGAAGGGAAAACAAATGTAAACATCCCCAAACTCATGAAAGCACAGAATGGACAGCAAGGGGACCAGGGAGTATTGACATTGCACGGCTTGCGTATCAGGAGCACAGGATGATGAGGGCTCCCTGCTCCACCACGAGGAAGTTCTCAGGACAGGTGACCCTGCCTAACGTTAATTCTCCAAACCTTTGACTATATATTATTTATTTTTTTCCCGTTATGCTTCTGAACAAAACTAGAAATTCTGAGAAAATTGGAAAAGTACATTGTTAGTACTCCTACCATCATATTATAATCAAACATGCACACACACGTATACACATGCATGCCTACACACACTATATACACACACCTACACACATCATATGTACACACACATGCCTACACACGCTATACACACACACACACAAATTTAGTATTTCTATTTTTTCCCTTTGCAGCAGACTGACAGGCCTGCTACCTTTCTGTTACTGATTTCCAGTTTTATTTCTTTGTGATCTGGATGCATACTTTGTATGCTCCTCTTCTTTCCCATGTGTTAGGGTGGTTTATATGGCCCAGTATGTGGTCTGTCTTGGCGAATGTTCCATGTGAACTTGAGGAGAAATGTGCATTTTCCTGTTGTTGGATGATGTACTTTATCACTTAGATCCAGTTGATTGATGGTGCTGTTTAGTTCAACCATGTTCTTACTGACTTTCTGCCTGATGGACTGTCAGGTGCGGGCAGGAAGATGGGAGTTGAAGTCTCCGAGTAGCGGGTTTGTCCATTTCTCCTTGAGTTCTATCCGTGTTTGGCCTCATGCGATACTGCTCTCTTGTTAGGTGCGTACCCGTTAAGGCTCGTTATCACTTCTTAGAAACTGCTTCCCTTTACGGAAAGCCCCACTTCAACCCTGATAATCTTCCTTGTTTTGAAGTTTGCTTTTTCTGAAATTAATGTGGCTACTCCAGCTTTCTGATTAGTGTTAGCATGGTTTATCTTTCTCCATCCCTTTAATTTATCTGTATCTTTATTTTTAAAGTGGGCTTCTTATAGACAACAGATAGTTGAGTCTTGTTTTTTATTTCTCTAATCGTCTGCTTATTTATTTCTTTGATTGATTTCAGAGAGGAAGAGGGAGAGAGACAGAAACATCAATGATGATCAGCTGCCTCCCACACACACACCCTACTGGGCATCGAGCCTGCAACCCTGGCATGTGCCCTTGACCAGAATTGAACCCAGGTCCCTTCCATTTGCAGGCCAATGCTCTATTCACTGTACCAAATCAGCTAGGGCAATAGTCTATTTTTTAATTGGTGTAGGTACATAATTCATATTTAAGGTGATTACTAATATAGTTTGATTAATATCTACCATGTTTGTAACTAATTTTATATGCTGCACATTTTCTGCCTTATCTGGTTTTATGTTATTTTCTCCCCTCTCTTAGTTATACCAATTAAATTTCTCTTTTAAAAAATTTAGTTGTTGCCCTGAACTTTGCAGTATACATCTATAACTGATGTAAGTCCATTTTTCAACAACACTATATCATATTGTGGTGCCTGATAGAAGAATATTCCCAATTCCTCCTCCCTCTCCCTTATAATAATGCTGATATTCATTGCACTTACCCACATGCTAGAATCATCCAATCCTTTTTTATTATATTTTTGCTATTACTTTAAACATACAGTTACCTTTTTGATCAACTAAGAATAAAAAATTAAAAGGTTTTATTTTATCTTCATTATTCCTTCTTTGATACTCAGCCTTTCTTTACGTACTTCCAAGTTTCTAACCTACATCATTTTCTTTCTCTCCAAAGAACTCCTTTTAACATTTCTTGGAAGGCAGGCTTATGGGTGATAAATTCTTTCAATTTTTGTTTGTCTGAGAAAGTCTTTATTTCTCTTTCACTTTTAAATATAATTTTGCTGGACACAGAATTCTAGGTTGATAGGTACTAGGTTGATTTAATTTCAATACTTTAATTTTTTCACTCCATTCTCTTCATTACATGGTTTCAGATGAGAAGTCTGTTATAATTCTTATCCTTGTTGCTCTGTGGGTAAAATACATATTTCCTCTGGCTCCTTTGGAAATTTTGTCTTTGCTTTTCTGCAGTTTGAACATGATATGCTTAAGTATAGGTATTTTTGTATTTATCCTGCTCAGTATTCTATAAGCTTTCTAGATCTATGGTTTGATGTCTGTCATTGATTTTGGAAAACTCCCAGCCATTATTTCTTTGGCTTCTTTTTCTCTTTCTTCTCCCTTTGGTATTCCCATTACACATGTGTTATACTTTTTATAATTGTCCCACACTTCTTGTATATCCTGTTACTTTTTCTTTTTTCTTTTCTCTTTGCATTTCCATTTGGGAAGTTTCTATTGACATGTCTTTGTGCTCACTGATTCTCTCCTTGGCCACATCCAGTCTACTGATGAGCCCATCAAAGGCATGCTTCATTTTGTTAGGGTGTTTTTGATTTCTCACATTTCCTTTTGATTTTTTCTTAGAGTTCTCATCTCTCTGCTTACATGACCCCAGTATTTTTGCATGTTATATATTTTCCCCCACTAAAATATTAATCATAGTTATTTTAAATTACTTGTTTAATTTTTAAAAATCTTTGTGAGATCAGAGTCTGGTTCTAATGATTGCTTTCTCTCTTCGGGCTGCTTTTTCTTGCCTTTTGGCAAGAATTTTCTGTTGAAAGGCAGATGTGACATATTGAATTATGAGAACTGAGGTAATTAGGCTCTTAGTATGAGATTTTATATTAATTTTACTAAGAGCTGAGCTGTGCATAAGATTTGCTGCTGACTACAGGTGCCAGAGACTTCAGTTCCCTAGAATTGTTTTCCTCCCTTGTTATCTTTGAGTTTCCCTGAGAACTTTCTTAAAAAGAGTCCATGCCTGGTAGCTCTTATACTTGTCATTCGCTGTTATTATACTGAAGACCTGCTGTTAGTGGTAAAATGTTGGGAAGGGGAAGCCTTCTACACTCATCATTAAATCTCAGAGTTTTAGTGACCTGAGTCCCTGGGCTGTGACCTTCAGAAGCCCGTCTTAGCCCTTTTTCCCTCCCTCAATGAGACAGGAAGCCTAAGAGGGCTAGAGTTGCCTAACTGCCCTCCCCCAAGTCGGACAAGCTCTGGTGAAGTAGTTTCTCCTAAGGGCAGGCCTTTGTTATGGAGAAAGCACTGGGCATATTTCAAAAAAAATTTTTTTTCTACTCCTGCCTAAAACAGTGGGTTTTCCCCCTGATCTTTACCATGTCAACCTGGTGGGGTTCCTAGGGATAACCCCATGATAGTATGGGATGTTTGAGATGGGCCCCCATAAACTTTTAACTTTCAAGCTAGCCCACGCTCTGTATGGCACAGACTGTAATGGCAGTTTCACAGGTCTATACTTACCTGTAACCTCATCAAGTTGCAAACATTAAGTATGTACAGCTTTTCTGTAAGTCAACCATCCCTCAATGATGTAGTTTTAAAAATTATCATTTAGGTGTTTCCAATAGTTACTGGTTCTGGAGGCTTCTGCTGCAGATATGATTCTCCGTATGCACCCATTTCTCCAGATTTCAAAGTGGAACTCTACTGTGACATAAATTCTCTGATGGATCTAAGAAAAGGTGTTGACTTTCAATTTGATCCTTTTTTTCTTATTGTTAGTGTGGAATGACAACTTCCAAGACCTTTATGCTCCAGAGTCGAAACCAGAGTCCTCCTTTGCCGGGTGTTCACGCATCTTCTAGTCACAGGACAGAAGGATGGACAAACTTTGTTGAAGGAGCAAGGCCAGGAGCAGCCAAATCTCTACAGGTCCACTTGGCAGCACCTGCAAAGAGGAAACATTAGCCAAAGGAGACTGAAGCCCTAAGGAAAGATCCGTGAGCATGCCCCCTAGGAATGCCCCTTAGGAGCCCCTAACCTCCCCCGCCTCGCTCCCCACCCTCGCTCCCCCTCTGTCAGCTCAGACCTTCTAGATCCCCGATCTCCTTGGGGACAGGGTTTGGCTGTAATGGAGGCAAAAGCATGGGGTCATGTGAAGTGGGAATGGGATTGAGGGGAGGTTGACCAGGCAGCCCACCACACTTAGCTCTACCCTTAAACAGTTGTGTTCTTAGGTTGGTCACTGTACTTCTGGAACCTCAACCCTCATCTGTAAGCTCAGAAAATAACACTACTTTCCAGGTACAACTTTGGAGAAGAGGACAATGCTTGGCAAAAGTGTCATACAGGGATCATTTCTTCTTC
The DNA here is from genome assembly GCA_004026665.1 of Murina feae. Lineage (NCBI taxonomy): Eukaryota > Metazoa > Chordata > Mammalia > Chiroptera > Vespertilionidae > Murina > Murina feae. The sequence continues at coordinate 17,770 of PVJC01029108.1, read as the reverse complement.
CCCCACAGGAGCCCCTGTCACCTTCAGAATCCAAGTCAGCAGCCCAGCCTTAGCACTAACTCTTCACAGGTTAGTGCTAAGCCCACGGGCCACCCAGAAGAGGGAGAGCAGGAAGGCTGGAAGCAGGTAGCTAATGTCAATGGAGTTATGTGCCAAATACTGTTTTAAGTACTTTATGTGTATTCACTAGTTTAATCAGCCTCCCCAAATGTGTGAACTAGGAAATATTGTTACCCTATTTAAAGAAAAGGAAAATTGAGGCTCCAAGAAGGTTATAAAAAGAATCAGTCAGTCTAAGTGGCAGAGCCTGAGTTTGAGCCCAGAGCTCACCTTCTAGGAAGAGAGTATAAGAGGTAAAGACCCTTGATCTTGGGGAGAGCAGGCAAAGGGAGAGTCCCTCCCGCCATTTTAGTTTGGCTGAGCTTTAAGAGCTGAAGGCTCACTCCAGTGCCCTTGGGCTCCAGAGTTTACTGAAGGGATGCTTGTGCTAACATGGGAGCCCAAGCCCAAAGGATGCTGGACTGAGGCTGATGCGGATCCCAGATCCCATGGTCCTTCCTTCTCTGAGGTAAGAAGAGACTCAGGGATATATATGTACTTATGTGCCCCGGACCATGCTTCTCGAACTTGAAAGTGCACACAATCATGTTAAAATGCAGATTCAGGCCCTGACTGGTTTGGCTCAGTGGATAGAGCATCGGCCTGCGGACTCAAGGGTCCCAGGTTCAATTCCGGTCAAAGGCATGTACCTTGGTTTCGGGCACATCCCCAGTGGGGAGTGTGCAGGAGGCAGCTGCTCGATGCTTCTCTCTCATTGATGTTTCTAACTCTCTGTCCTCTCCCTTCCTCTCTGTAAAAAATTAATAAAATTTAAAAAATTAAAAGAAACATCAATAAAAATATATTTTAAAAATAAAATAAAATGCAGATTCAGACTCAGGTGGCCTGGGTGGGGCCCGAGATCCTGAATTTCTAATAGGCTCCTGGGTAATGTGGATGCTGCCAGGGACCACGTTTGAAGAAACAAGATTCTACAGCAAACATGTCAAACTCACAGCCCGCGGGCCACATGCGGCCCACAATGAATATTTTTGTGGGCCAGCCAATATAACGATATGTAAGAAATGTTTTAATAAAAATTTCATAACTTAATTTTATAATATCCTGTTATACATGATTATTATAACAAACTACAACATTCACTAATAACTGATTATTATAATCGTGTTGCATTCATTTCCCTTACGCACCTTACACTAATATTAGCAGCGAATATTTTAGCAGCTGATTGCCACGTCATTAGTCTTGGACTGACTTGTTTCCTGTGGGCAACAGAAAATATTTCGCTTTCGGAGAACAAGAAAACTAGGTTTATTTGCATTACGCTTATTAATTTTTGCAGTTATTCAGTGTCTGGTAAGTTAACGTTCAAGAAAAAATAGTAATTTTTATTAAAATGTTCTATTATTTCATGTTAACGATGACTCATTTATTTCAGCTCTTTGTATTCAGCATGTCTCTATCAAAATAAACCTACGTTTCTATGAAAACTGAAGCTTCTGTTCTTTTGCGGCCCACATAAACTTACACCTTGTGCATTTGGCCTGTGTTGGCCTTTGAGTTTGACATGCTTGCTCCAGAGGACCCTGTGTCTCTCAGCCCAGTTTGTTCTCTTCTTCTTCCTCTGACTCCACCTGCCCGATTGCCTCTGCACTCCCCACTTCCAGGGAGAGAGCTTTCCCTGCCGCCATCCCTTAGGGAGCAGGGCCACCTCTGAAGAGCATTTAAGAAAAGCTACCCTCGCCCTGACTGGTTTGGCTCAACGGACAGAGAGTCAGCCTGCAGACTCAGGGGTCCCGGGTTCAATTCCAGTCAAGGGCATGTACCTTGGCTGTGGGCACATCCTCAGTGCAGGGGGTATGCCCGAGGCAGCTGATTGATGTTTCTAACTCTCTATCCCTCTCCCTTCCTCTCTGTAAAAAATCAATAAAATATATTTAAAAAAGAAAAAGAAAAGCTACCCAGGGAAAGGTCAGCTACGAAACCAGTGAACCAGCATGGGCCAAATCTATCAGCTGGGCCCCACATCCCCCATCACCTCCAAGGCCCAAGAATGCTGGCTTCTGGCCAAAAAAATAGCACTTGTGTCACCTGTAAAACAGAGAAATTATCACAGAACCTGACCTCAGAGTGGACAGGACGATTCAGCGACCCTGCGTGTGTGAAGCAGATAACCCAGTCCCGGCGCACAGTAAGCACTCCTAACCCATTACCTCCTAGTGTTTTGAATGACATCCAGCCGATGGGAGTCTGAAGCTGACTTACAGACCTTCAGGTGCAGCGGTTCTCCAACTGGAGTGCGCATCAACGTGGCCTGGAGGGCTTCTTAACACACAGGTCTCTGGACTGTACCCCAAGAGTTTCTGGTTTAGTAGGTCTAGGGTTGGAGCCTGACAATCTGCATCTCTGACCAGTTCCCAGCTGATGTGGATGCCGCTGGTCCAAGGACTGATTCTGAGAACCTCTGATCCAGGGAACTCTTGCCTCTGCCCCCCGAGGAGAAGCCCAGATGCCAGGCCGGAACTGGCAGCACTAGGCCAAGTCATCCTGAGAGGTGGGGCCTTCCCAGCAGCCCAGGTTCCAAGGACACACCAGAGACGGGCCTGCCAGGCCCGCGGCCCTCGACAGGCCTCTCCTCCAGGCTTGCTCCCTCCTGCCTGGCCCAGTGCCCCAGCCCTCAGAAGGCCCCTCCACCCAGCTTTGTTTGCATTCCTGGGGCCTGCGTCAGCCTGGGCAGCAGGCATGTCTATGCGGGCAGGCCTGGCGCAGTCCTGCTGGCGGGTCCCGGGCTCCAGGCCTCCTGGGCTTGGGGCCACAGTGTCCACGCAGAGCTCACTTAGCAGGACGGTGACTCACACTTCCTCCCGGATTCCGGGAAATGCTTTCCTGCTGCTGTAGCTGATGCTTTTTTCTTGTTTCATGAGAAGTTCTCTGCAGACTTCCATGGCAACGTCAGGATGGGGAGGAGGAGGAGAAAGTGGACAAATCCATTCCCAAGAAGGGCCCCCAAAGTTCCCATCTCACACACAATCGCACTCTCACACACACACTCGCACGCATACTTCCATCTTCTTGCCAGCCTTGGCCTGAGCCCCCAACCCACCACGGAGCTTTGGTCCAGGAAGGCCAGCCCCAGAAATGCTTGCTTTTATTAAAAAGGAATGGCCTCACAAAGGCACGACTGTAGGAAAGGTTGTAATTTGCCCAAATAAAACTTAATTTGATCCATGAAATAGCTGTGGTTTATTGTGTAATAGATGTGCTATGTGTTTCAATTTAATAGAAGCCAATATAATAGGGGGCCAGCTAGGGCCTCCAGAGGTCGGCCTCTTTCCCACCACACATAGTAGGGCCACACAACCTGCCTTGATGGTGGGACCCTCCTGGCCCAGACCACAGACTCCTGGCCCAGACCACAGAGGCCCATGGAAGAGACAGCCCAAGGGCAGATAAGTAAGAGTGCTTGAAGGAAAAAAAAAAAAAGAAAGAAAGAAATGAAAACCACCCTTTTTCAAAAGCAAGACTGTGAGTGTGTGAGTTTGAGGAGGGGGTTGTGGGGGCTGAGTCACTTTCCTGTCCCCTGCCGGAGGGGGAGGGCCTCTACCAGGAGGTGTAGGAGAAAGAAGGATGGGTCTGTCACCTGAATCCTGGTGGGAGGGACCCTCTGGGGAAGCCTTCAGGAACAGTGCCTAGGCAGTGGGCAGCGGCTTTAGTCCCCCGCCTCTGTGAGCAGGCTCAGCAGGAAGGCGGTACAGGCTAAGAGAGAGCTGGGGGAGGGAGCTCACATGGGTAGGAAGCCCCAGAGATGGTCCAATTGGCACCCCCTGCTCCCCACCCACTTATGCTGTCCAACTGAGGCCCAGAGGAGGGAAGTGAGCTCACAAGGTCACATAGTCAGGAGCAGCTCAGCTGATTCTCATTCTCTAAACCCTGTGACACACTAGTGCTAGGTCAGGGAGAGCAAGGGTAGAATGCCAGGCTGATTCTACGAATGCCCCCGGAGTGGGGACCTCGCATTTGCCAGGCATCTCTTATGATGCTTGGAGAATGCCACAGGCCTCATCCCATTTAGTCCTGATGATCGCCCTGCACAGTAGGTATTGGTGGCCCCATTTTTCAGATGAGGACATTGAGGTTGGGTTGGTGGCTTGTTTAAGATCATAGCTACCTCTGGACACTCTGTGGCCTCCTGTGGGTGGAGACAGTATCCACCCAGTCACCCCACCCCTTCTCTAGTCTTTTCTGGCTCTGGGCTCTGCTCCTGGGTCCAGGTTACTCCAGATTCATTCTCCCCATTAGCACTTCCCTACAAAGGCCTTTATTTGTCTCAGTGTGACCTTGGACAAACCTCTGCGCCTCCATTTTTCTCATTTGTAAAATGAGAATAATTATACAGGCCCCATGTACAGATCACCAAAGCCAGGGTTCGGCATTCAGTAGGTGCTCATTAAATCCATTCATTGTAAATCCCTCCCACTAGAATAGCATATGCTGAGAAAGGTCTGGATATTAGTTTGGGAGGGAGAACCATCCCTCCTATCTGAATTCCACCTCTGCCATTTATCTCTTGCCAAGTATCCGAACAGGTTACTTCACCTCTCTGAACCTCAGCTTCAAAATCTATAAAACGGATATAACATCATCTAGTTCACAGGGATGACGGGATAATTAAATGAAATAAGAGATGGCATATAATAGGTGCTCAATAAAGGATAGTTGTGGCTTAGTCTTGTTGTTGTTATTATTCTCTTTCTAAATCTCCTCTGTGGCTCGGCCTCCAGGGTATATGACCAACATGTCCAGTGCAGTGCTGCCCCCAAACCCTTGTTGTGCTGTTCCTGCTCCCTGCAGGGATTTCTCAGTCTCTCTGTGAACTGGGGAATTCTGCACCTGGGCTCAGCGAGCCCTCTGTACCTGAGCCCCAGGAACAAGTCACACAGAAGTCAGTGATGGGAAGAACAGAGAGCACTTAGCCGGGAGCATCTGCAGAACATCGTTTTCCCTTTTGTTCTTCCCAGGAAAGGTACCCTCTTTGCCAAATGCACTTTGGGAATGAGAAGGGCATTTCTACGGGACCAGGAGCAGCAGGAGCCTCATTAGTCATTACGAGGTCTTCCAGGGACTGCAGCCAGGAGGGCTTCTCTGAAGCCAAATGAGAGATGAGATGCACCCCATTTCCTCTTGTGGACTGTGGGCATGCTCCTCTCCTCCCCTTCTCTCTCCTCTTCTTCCCTCCTCTCTCCTCCCCTCCCCTCCCCTCCCCTCCCCTCCCCTCCCCTCTCCTCTCCTCTCCTCTCCTCTCCTCTCCTCTTCTCTCCTCTCCTTTCCTCTCCTCTCCTCTCCTCCTGACCTGTCAACTCCCATCTGTGCCCACCAAAGCCTGGAGAGGCCAGGAAGCCCCTTAGAAAGCCGTGCTGTGTCCTGTCATCTAAATATGAGGTTGAAGCCCTTAAACACTGTGACTTGCCCAAGGTCAGAGCAGGTGTGTGTGCCAGGTGTGTGTGCATGTGTACGTGTGTGCATACTTTTCCCATCATGTCTTGTTGAGTTCCCTTATCTCAGTACCTTACAGGGGCGCTGCAGAGCGTCACAAGAGGCGGCCAAGTGCGGAAGCGCACTATCAAATGATACAAATGTGAGGATTCATTTATTGTCACTTAATACAGACAGACTTCAATTAATTCGAATACCGGCGGTTATAAAAGTTTAATTGGGCTTTAACACCAAATCCCTTTTGGTTCAACATTTACTGTGGAGAATCTGTGTGTTGTTTTTATTATAATTTATAATAAACTTAGTGTAATGAACATATTACATACTCATTGTCGAAAATTTGAAAAATGTGGGAAAGTTTTTTTTTTAATGTGAAAAGCACCCCTAACCCCACCGTGTTCCCTGATATATTGACTGGTTACATTTTACATACATATATATGCACTATTATACTATAGGGATGGATATATGTACTTAGCACTTTATATGTACAAGGGCTGGATCCAGTGCTTACTCATGATCTACATACATGTAAATGAAGTATTATAATATGTATATGTAGGTTTATTATCTACTTTTTAAAATATATATATATTTTTTAATGTTGTTGTTTTTTTTTACAGGGTGGAAGGGAGAGGAATAGAGAGTTAGAAACATCGATCAGCTGCCTCTTGCACACTCCCCACTGGGGATGTGCCCGCAACCAAGGCACATGCCCTTGACCAGAATCGAACCTGTGACCCTTGAGTCCGCAGGCCAACGCTCCATCCACTGACCCAAACCGGTCAGGGCTATTATCTGCTTCTAGTCCACCCAGCATCATGATAACTTTTCCATATGCAGGTATCCCCCTGCTTTTCAAAAGTTTGCTTTATGTCACTTCACTTTTATGAGAGACACTACTACCTGGTTTTGTTAACCAAAAGAAATCCGAAGCCTAAATGCCCATCAGCAGATGAATGGATTAAAAAACTGTGGTACATTTACACAATGGAATACTATGCTGCTGTGAAAAGGAAGGAGTTCTTAGCATTTGCAGGAGTATGGATGGAAATGGAGAACATAATGCTAAGTGAAATAAGCCAGACAATGAAAGAAAAATACCACATGTCGTCACTCATCTATGGATAATAATAACCATTATGAACTGGTGAACAGATTCAGAGGCAGAACAGCACCAAACAATCTGTCAAATTAAAGCAACAAGGACAGAGGGGGGATTGGGGGGGTAATAGATCAACCGAAGGACTTTTATGCATGCATTTAAGCATAACCAAAGGACACAGACCACTGGGGGGTAGGGGAGGCTGGGGGAAGGGCAGGGGAACAAAGAGATATTTGTACTAATCTTTGTAATACTTTATGTAATTAAATAAAAAAAAATCCGAAGAGGATTTTTACTTTTACAAAAACAGAAAGGCACAAATAGTAATCGGTGTTTGTTTTGCAGCAAGGCTTATAGAAGCAGAAGCATCCGGAGCAGCAAGCGTGGCCCTGCCAGCTACTTTCCTGGGCCACGCTCAGCATCAGGACAAACAGCTTTGAACCGGGTCTGTGAGCATCTGGGCTGTATTGATTTGTGCCTCCGCTAGCAAGATGTGTCCTAAGGTATCGAAAGCCTAAATGAGCTCGTAAGGATGTAATTAAGTGTTTTGATCATGGAGAACAAAATTAAGGCATTATGCGTGCCCTGCATTTTGGGCCTGGGAACACTCAAAACATTTTTCGTTTAAATCAGGGGTGACTGCTTCTTTGCTTGATGCCATTTTACCTTGTGGAAGGTTTCATAGGAGCGCTCTACTTTCAGAGAGTGAGGGGAACAGCAATTTAAAAATTCTAAAACATGACAGTTTTCTTTATAAAAATAATACAGGCTTATGGTGAGGCGAATAGTCCAGAAAAATGGAAAGTGGAAAGAGAAAAAAGAACAGTTGCACCTTGATGTCATCTCCTATTCTCCAAGGCACGGTTATTAATAATTAAACATGACTTTTAAAGGTGCATAATATTTTATCACAAGATATTCCAGCATTTCTGTAATTCCCATTATTGGATGTTTAGACTGTTTCTGAATTTTGCTGTTATTAAAAAAAAAAAAAAGAATATTTCTCAGGAAATATCCCCAGAGGCAGAATTGCTGGAACAAAGGGCATACGCCTTTTTAAAAATGTTCTTATTGATTTTTAAGAGAGTAAGGGGGAGGGATAGAGAGAGAGAAACATGGACCAGCCGCCTCCTGCATGCCCCCCATTGGGGATTGAGCCTATACTTGGGGCATGTGCCCTGACCAGGAATCTAATGGGTGACCTCTTGGTTCCTGGGTTGATGCTCCACCATTGAGCCACACCAGCCAGGCGAGCATAAGTATTGTTGAGGCTTTTGATTGACACTGAGAGATAGGCTTCCCGGAAGCCGACCTGTTTACTGAGCCGTCAGCACAGGGGACATGACCTCGCTCATCTCACTTCATCTCAGCCCCATCAACCTCTACTTTTTTTTTCTTTTAATAGTTTGGCCAAAGTAATAAGTGAAAAATAACATCTCACTATTTTAATTGAATCTTTTGTTTTCCAGTGAGGTTAAACATATTTTCATATACTTACACACTTACACTTTCCTATTATTAGTTTTCATGTCCACTGTCCCTTTTCTTTTTCTATTGAGGTTTTCAGAATTTTTTTTTAATTTTCATGTGCTCTTTACATACTTGTTTTATATGATTCTATTTATGGGATGTTTTGATGTACAGAAGTTTCCACTTTTAAGAATACAAACATATACATCTTTTCCTTTATAATTTCTTTCGTTACTGCTGTGCTTAGAGAGGCCCTTCGCATCCAGAGATCAACAACATGAACATTTTATTCTGGTTATTTCATTGTTTTCACATTTTCAGTCTCATCCATCTGGAATTTATTCTGCTCTATAGTGTGAGGTGCAAATGTAGCTATTCTCCCCCTCCCTCCCCCTGCCCCATCTCCTCGGTTCCCCCAGCACCACTCATTAAGCAAACATTCCCTTCTAGGGAACGTAGAGACATGCAGCAGCCCCAGACACCGTGCCATCACCACCTAAAGCACCCCCAGGCCTCCGGCAATGCCTTGAACTCATTTCCACCATGTATCAGGGCCCTCTCTCTCCCGCGGGGACACAGAAACCAACACAGCAGAAATAGGCCAGTCAGCAGGCACTCACAATGAATGTGCCCAAGGCTGTAGCTGGAGAGACGTCTGGTACAGTGTGAGGCTCAGTGGGCAGGCTTATCTGGGCCAGCTGGGAGAACAGCCGTGAGGGGATGGTCCCAGCGGGAAGGACAGGTGAGCTAGAGCGTTCAGAAGTGAACATGTTGCTCTAGCCGGTTTGGCTCAGTGGATAGAGCGTCAGCCTGCGGACTCAAGGGTCCCGGGTTCGATTCCAGTCGAGGGCATGTACCTTGGTTGCAGGCACATCCCCAGTGGGGGGTGTGCAGGAGGCAGCTGATCGATGTTTCTCTCTCATTGATGTTTCTAACTCTCTATTCCCCTCCCTGCCTCTCTTTAAAAAAATTAATAAAACATATTTTTTAAAAAAAGAAGAAGAAGTGAACATGTTAAAGATACAAAAGCACCCAACGCTCAGGGAACCCAAGGAGGTCTGGGTGGCTGGGGCCTGCCTGGGAGGAGACAATTGCTATTCTATGCATTTTGTGCCACACGCACATATCTTCTAACGAATTCACTAAATATTCACAAGCATCACTACTCTAAATGAACAAAAAGGAGTCTGACAGTTAGCAATGGGGTGGGTGCAGGGCATCTAGGAAGGGGACACAGCCGAAGCAGAGACTTGGTGGAGTCACAATACGCTGGGCCGTTTAGGGAGCACTGCTGGCTCAGCCGGGGGCGCCCGAGGGCTGCAGGCTAAGGAGGCCGTACAGGTCCCGTAAGGGGCTTGGACATCCATGGGCAGCCAACCGGTGGCTTAGGCAGGAGGACGGCTCGGCCAGCGCTGCCTTTTTGGAAGGTCCCTCTGGCTGCAGCTTAGAGAGAGCAGAAGGAGCTCTGGCAGGGGGCGGAGCACTACGAGGCGGCCGGGGTCACGTCACAGAAAGACCACGATGTCCCAGCGCACGGGGGGTCTGGGGCTGCCCTTAGTCTGGAAGCCTCTCCTTAAAGAAACTCAATCTTTGGTCACTTTGGGATTCCACCCACCCATTGGAGGCGGGGAGGTGGGGGTCCTGGGCCAGAAAGCCCCCTTAGATAGGCCCAGCTTCAGCATGCTTGGCCTCTCTGGGGTAAAAGCCAAAGGTGTAAAAGAACCAAGGAGTCCGAAGGCATCCAGGCCCTGAAATAAGAGCCGTCTCGGTCAAAACTCTGGTTCTGTCCCTTCTCCTTCATGAGACCTTAGGCAACAACTGAGCTCCTCTGAGCCGCATGCCTCCGTATCTGTGACGTGGGACTCCAGGGTTAGTGTGCGTGTCCAGTGTGTTCCATTAGACAGTGTGTGCAAGGCTCCTGGCGTGCGAGAGGGGCATGGAATACCGGCACGCACTGTACAATACTCCTCTGAGGAGGATGAGTGTTTTACTTATTTTTTTAAAATATACTTTTAGCTCTAGCAGGTTTGGCTCAGTAGGTAGAGTGTCAGCCCACAGACTGAAGGGTCCCAGGTTTGATGCTGGTCAAGGGCATGCACCTGGGCTGCAGGCTCCATCCTGGCCCTGGCTGGAGCCAGTGCCAGAGGCAACCAACTGACATAGCTCTCTCACATCAATGTTTCTCTCCCTGTGTCTCTCCCCCCACCCCCCATTCTTTCTCTAATAAAATAAAATAAGTTATGCTTTTGTTGATGTCAGAGAGGAAGGGAGAGGGAAAGAGAGACAGAAACATCAATGATGAAAGAGAATCATTAATCCGCTGCCTCCTGCACGCCCCCTACTGGGAGTCGAGCCTACAACCCGGGCATGTGCCCTGACCAGGAATTGAACCATGACCTCTTGGTGTATAGGTCGATGCTCAACCACTGAGCCACACCGGCCGGGTGAGGATGAGTGTCTAGAAAAGGCACTGCTTAACCCGAAGGAATGTTCAGGATTTCAGACACAGGAAGGCAGGTAACACTGCAACTGACAAACAGCGCACAAGGGAGCCTTGAACAAGGAAGGCTCTGTGTCTGGCTGGCCCTTTGTGCTTCTGTGCTCTCCATCCCAGGCCCTCCGTCAAGCCTTTGTTCTCTCCTCCTGGGCCGTGTCTCAGATCTCATCCCTGTTCACAGCAGTGCCTCCAGTGTTCTAGCCCTTTCCAGCTCCTGGGTTCATTTGTTCCTTGCAACTACTCTGTTGAGCGGGTCTTAGATCCATTTCACAGATGAAGAAACCAAGACCCCACATATGGGGAGAAGGTGGTAGTGAGCCTACTGGCTGCTTCATGCTCCCTCAAACTTCTAAGCCTCCCAACCACATACCCAGAGCCAGGTCACAGGCTAAAAGGTGTGAAATGCTACGGACCAGGGTCTATGAGGTACATGAAGAACCCGGCACCTTGGGTGAGGGAAAGAGAATGAGGTGGAGCTTAGCACTGGAACAAGAGTCAGGCAAACCTGGTTGCAACTCAGTACCACCCCTTGCCTGGGTGACCTTGGGCAAATGCTTGACTTCTCTGAACTTTTGCTTCCCATCAGTAAAGCAGGCATCGTCCCACTATCTCCCACTAACGCTAAAGCATTGCTGTGAGCGCGGAACAAGAGAACTGACGGCGTATTACTTATCTCCCGCTGCGTAACAAGTTACTTTGTTTCTGGAGGGACCGCCTCCAAAAACCAACCCACCCAATACATCCTGTTTGTCAGCGCTGCCATTCAGGTGGCATTCTTCAGCCCCAAAGGGTGTGTGAGCCATGGGAGGGGGCGGGGTAGACATCCAAAAGTGCTGCTGGCAGGTATTTTGCCTGGGAAGTGCAGGTATTGGGGTCATCTCATGCTATTTCTCATAATTTCTCCATTTGGGGGAAGGTTAAGGGAAATGGCAACCAAATCATGGTCAGAGCTGTCTGGCCAGCGATGACTGAGCCAGCAAGCAGTCAGCTAGATTTAAGGCCTCGCACCACCGGGGGGGCGGGGGGGGGAGGGGAAGCGGGAGGGGGTTGCCCAGGGCACTGTCCCCCATGAGGAAGACCCTGACATCTAAGGTGTTCCCTTCCCAGCTGCTGGAAGGTGTTCCCTTCCTTAATGGCATTCCTAAACAGCCACAAAAGCAGTGTGTTCTGTCCCAGTGGCTATAGCTTCACCCTTTCCCCAGTCAACCCCCACTTATATACAGAACTTTCTCCCAGAAGGACTGGACACAAGAGTGATAGGATGTTGTTGTTGGTTTTTTTAACAGAATTCAGTTGGAATCCTCTTTTGACCAGACTAGCAAGCATAGTTTGCATGAATGAAGCTAGCCATTCAGGGAATGCTCAGGAATGGTAAGGGAGGAACCTCAAATTTTCAAAATAGGTCTATCTAAACCCGCACCTCTTTCATCCCGCTCATGGCATCCACACAGGAGGTGGCCAGGGTGGGTGATCTCTTTCTGAGGACAGCCACAACCAATGACCAAATTGCCTTCCTCAGTGTATGGCCCAAGAGGAGGTGAAGGAGATGGAGTCGAGGACTTTGACTTGACAAGACCATTCCTGTAGATGGCAGGGAGCAGGGAAGGTCATTAAACTCCTGGACTGTCAGCCCACTGTGGAGTGATAAACCATGATCAGGCTGTAAGTGATCCAGAAAGCTGACAACATGACCCAGGTGAGTTTCAAGGGCCACAATGTTGTGGCTGGAATAGGCTGAACAGATTGGACAGCAACACCATAACCTGAAGATGTGTCAATAGCAGAGAGGCCCCCACCCATAGCCACAGAAGGGGTCAGAGTTCCAAGGCAGCCCGTCTGCTTTAAGCAGGCAGGGGCCATGCCACTTCGAGATAGCCAGGTCAGCTTCTGGCAGGAGTCACAGCAGTGTGGAAACACAGAGTCCTTTACTGGTACAGGTCTCTCGGGGTAGGGGTATGGTTACATCTGCTAGGATGGTAGGTCCAGGCAGCCATGGTGGGGCGGGGAAGGGGGGGGCAGGAGTGCATGCCATTTGGTCTCATAAGAGAATAAACGCCTACAATGGGCACCCAGAGGAGTGACCCGCACAGTTCAATCAGCAGCCTCAGCTCATTCCCATAGATTGTGACCCTAGAGAGGGGTGTTTTCAGTGTGCCAGCCTGTTTCCCAAGTGGCAGACACAACAGCCAAGTCATTGGCTATGCCCAAGAGACAGTACAAATATAACAAGCTGCATCGAAGGGAGTGTTGGCGAGAGCTGTGAGAACAGCCTTGATTTCTGTCAGAAAAGTGACCATGCCCATGTTTGGTTCTGCAGAACTGACACCGAGGTGGGACAGGCACAGCAGCCTCAGGGACACCATCCAGACAAAGCCAATCTGGAGCAATAAGAGCTCTGATGGTAGTCAATTCTTCACCTGTGTTTTCCTCTGGGAGGTTGTCTCAGGGGAATTTCCCCAAGAAGATCAGAATCCCTTACAGCTGCCAGCACTTGTAGTCCTTTTACTGTCATCTCCAATGTATCTAAAGTTGGCCTGATAAACCGCCAGAGGACCTGAGCTATCATTCTTCCTTAATGGCATGCCCCACCCTGTTATCTCCAAGTGAATCTGCCAAAGTTCTAGTGATCTCTCTGGTTTCTGCCCATAGCAGTCGTAAATGTCCCTCTGATCATGCTCAGTGTAGGTGTTCATCTGGGTAACTGCTATCTGAAAAACAACAGCCTCTCTGCCCACTCAGGGCAAATCCTAGTGCTAGTTTGCTGCAGGTGAAGAATTGAGGCTGGCCACTACACTGCTGAGGCAGTCCTCCCACCAAGAGGTGAGTTAGCCACAACCAGGGTACCATTTGGGCAGCTGTCTTTGAACCTGCTTCCCAGTACTCAGCCATGAAAAAACAAGAGAGAGCCATTTATTGTCCACTTGGTCATACAGTTTGGTCAACATATTTGCTACCGATTTCCATGGACGTCCCTCAAAATTTCATTATTTGGCCTGTGAGGTCCTCATCATTCCTCTCCAGAAAGCCATGTCTCTGTCCGTATTTTATCTGCATCCCCAAAGCTGTCAAGAACTGTGAAGGATCTGAGATTTTACCCAATCTATACTAATAATAGTCTAGGTGGTGTCACGCCCTCATGTCATCAAAAGATGGCTGTCACAAGATGGCTGCATGCACAGCATAGGTGGGGCCTGGTGGCTGCTCCATGCGTGAGGCCTGGGGGTCTCGTGGCTCTGCTCAGTGTGTAGGAGGCGGGTCCCAGCGGAAGAGGCAGGTCACAGCAGGGGAAAGCAGTTATGGGCGATCAGGACAGCAGGGGGGGGCAGTTGGGGGCAATCAGGCCAGCAGGGGAGCAGTTAGGTGTTAATCAGACCGACAGGGGAGCAGTTAGGGGCAATCAGGCAGGCAGGCAGGCAGGTGAGCAGTTAGGAGCCAGCAGTCCCGGATTGTGACAGGGATGTCTGACTCCCAGTTTAGGACATCCCCCAAGGTGTCCCAGATTGGAGTGGGTGGAGGACAGGCTGAAGGACACTCACCCCCCCTTCCATGCACAAATTTTGTGCACCAGGCCTCTAGTTGCAAGATAACAAGCTAGCTTGCCCTGTTCCCTGGAAGCTGGCAGAAGACACAAGACTCCTGGGACAGAGACAACAGACTTCTATCACTCATGGCATAGCCAGCAACATGAGCATCATGTTTGCATTGGTGTCCTTGCAGTGCAAAAAGAGACAGGTGACACCTGTACACTTAGTGGAGTGCTTTATAGGAGGGAAATCTTAGCTTAGGGAACGCAAATTTTTTATAATAGGCAGTAAACATGTCTGCCCTTTGCACCAGAGTGAAACACTATCTCTGTCTTCTAAGGCTACCATATATCCTTGAAGATATAGCCCAGAACAAAGGCAGTCAATATCTCTGCTTGCAAGACCTCCCAAGAGGTCCATGGAGACTTGTCTCCCAACACTACAATCTATCTCATTTGGTCCCTCCATGGTAGAGGATATCATCCCCGTTTTATAGATGAGAACACCAAAGCCCAGAGGAAACACATAACATGCACAAGTTCAGACATTGCGGAAAATGGTGGAGGCAGGATTCAAACCTATGTCCCCAGGCTCCCACTTCTCTCCAGAGCTGACCCCTTCATCCTCGTTAGCAGCAGCTCAGGCATAAGGTTGATGGGAAAGGTGGGGAAATCTCTCTGTACAAAGTTGATTTTCAGTGGCTCTGTGCACTTCAGCTCCCCCAAATCTCCTCTCTCTCGAGTCATGGCAAATTCAAGAGCAGACTCAGCTCAAAAGGCTTTGGCTTCTCATAGTCACTTGGGAGCTCAGCCCTAAGGCCTAGAAATGGTCACAGAAGACTCTGACGACATCATCCACTTGGGCTAGGGCCAGACCAGCCAGAACCCTCCGCCCTTGAGGAGCACCCTGGGAATCTCCAGAATCTGACTCATCACAGGATCCCAAACATGTGGACTGACAATTTCTCACTTTAAAAGCCCATGTGGCTCAATCTTGTTCTTCTTCCATGCAAGCTGTGGCAAGAGCTCCCCTCAGCATGACTGCTAGGGTGTGTGGCAGGAATCCTGGCTCTGAGCCTAGGTGAGCCAAGTGACCCCAGGGGTCAGCTGACCTCAGCCTCCCACCTCCACTTCAGATCCCCAGAGTAAAGCGAGCCCAGGAGCCAGCCAAGACCTGTCCCCAAAGCAGGCCGGGTGCCACTCCACTTTCTGGAGATGTAATGTGATTTTGGTTGTGTGTGTTTTCTGATGTGGTTTCGATGTTCACTGCTGTTATATCTGGGGCAGCACAAAGCAGGGGATTCTTAAAGAGTCTAAATAATTGTCATGACCATTAACAACAACCATCCTAGTTCCATAGATAGAGCAGGAAAGAAAAGCAGGAGCAGGAGTGGGGGTGATGTAGCCATTTTCAAGGGGTCTGCTTCTAACACAATACTTAGAAAACATCAAAATGCTGCTCATTTTATACAACTTAAGGAACCCGGGCAACATGGGAAGAGATTTTTTCTCTCCTCTACAAAAGCTCATGAATAGGTGTGGGTTTTTGTTGTTGTTGTTAAGATGTTAAGGAAAGCGCATCTTGGACTTGCCTGTATGTATGTTTGTTTTTTCTAGGCATCCCCAAAGCTTCATTGTGTCCATTACTCAATTCTAAGAAATAAAAAGCAAAACTGGTATTTTTTAAATTTCCAATTACTTTGCTGGTTCAAGCAAAACTGACCAAAGTGAAATAAAGTAATGCTATTGACGACATATTTTAAATTGAACAGATGCTAGATGTTACCACTAGCCAGGCCCTGTTTAAACTGCTTCACAAACATAAACTCACTTAATTTAATCTTCCTAACCACCTTATTTTTATGCCCATTTTAACAAGTGAGGAAACTGAGGCTCAGACACATTAAGTAACTTGCCCAGGGTCACTTAGCTGAGGGCAAAGCCTCCAAAGCCTGTGTGCCCAGCAGCCATCAAAGTCAAGCTCAGAAGAGCGGCCATCAGCAGGAAGGGAAGCAGGAAAACGAGCTCAGAACCAGAGGATCTGGGTAGAATCCTCATTCTGATACTTAGTTGGTGTGTGATCTCAGGCAACTTGCTTAATGTCTCTGAGCCTCATCTGTAGGGTGGGGATTAAAGGAGCTGACGCAAAGTGCCTCGGATAGTAGTCCCCCCTTATCCACAGAGGATATGATCTAAGACCCCCAGTGGATGCCTGAAGATAGCACGGAGTCCTGAATATGTTATATTTTCGTCTATACATACATGCCTATGATCAAGTTTAATTTATAAATTAGACACAGTAAGAGATTAACAACAATAACTAACGAAAAAAAAAAAAAATAAAACAGTGCCCTGTCCAGTTTGGCTCAGTGGATAGAGCATCAGCCTGCGGACTGAAGGGTCCCAGGTTCGATTCCAGTCAAGGGCATGTACCTTGGTTGTGGGCACATCCCCAGTAGGAAGTGTACAGGAGGCAGCTGATCAATGTTTCTCTGTCATCAGTGTTTCTAACTCTCTATGCCTCTCCCTTCCTCTCTGTAAAAAATCAATAAAATATATTTTAAAAAGATAGAACAGTTATAACAATCTTACCTAATAATAGATAAACATGTAAATTGACCATCCCTTTGCTACACTCACCAGCCAATCAGGAGAGTATGCAAATTAACCCAACAAAGATAGTGGTTAATTTGCATATGTAGGCATAAAGCGGAGGAGCAGGAGCAGCCAAGACCGTCCAGCCTGGGTCCCGGGTGCCGGAGAAAACCAGTGCCGGCAGCCGGGGGAAGGGAAGGCGTCTAGTATAATAAGAGTTACGTAAATGTGGTCTCTCTGTCAAAATAGCTTATTGTACTGTACTCACCCTTCTTGTGACGATGTGAGATGATACAATGCCCAGGTGATGAGAGGAAGTGAGGTGAATGACGCAGCATTGCGACCTAACAACCTAACATAGGCTACTGTTGATCTCTGACAATATGAAACAAGCACTTTATGATCTCTCTTTGGCATCCCAATTGCCAACTTCACTACCTTGCACTTTGGGGCTGTTGTTAAGTAAAATAAGGGCTACTTGAACACAAGCACTGTGACCGCAGCCGTCAATCTGGTCACCAAGATGCGGGCAGCATAGAGCAAGCAGAGCAGGAGACCCAGGACAAACGGGGTTGAAGCCGCGTGCAGAACAGAGCGGGACTCGCGATGTTGCAGCACTACTCAAATCAGCTTGCATTTAAACGTATGAATTGTTTTCTATTTGATATTTCTGGACCATGGTTGACCACAGGTAAGTAACCACAGTGCAACTGTGAATAACAGGGACTACTGTATACAACAAGTTCCCCAATAAATAACTATTTATTTGTAAACAACGAGTTATATTTCTAATGATTATCCCAGCTTCTCTCAGCAGGTCCAATATTAAAGTGCACTCTAGCTGCCACTCTTGGAACAGACTCTTGGGAGAGGGGCGGGGCCTCTCCGGAGCCTTTAGGCTCTCCGAAGGCACCATCTAACCATCTGGTTTAGCTCCTTTATTTCTGGGAGGAGTGGGCTCCCCAGGTCATTCAGGACTCCCATGATGCTCCAGGGAGTCCAAGGAAGTCACATTAAAAACCATCTC